>VYZW01000839.1:18029-102168 GCA_013401315.1 Balaeniceps rex | reverse complement strand
GGGTTAAAACAACTTACCCAGCTATAGATTATGTACGTAAGACTTGGTGACCTATATCAGATCTGCATGCTCCAGAATATTAGCTTTTAAAATAACCTGTAACATTTCAAAGTAATTGTTCATATACTTGGGATGGAAAAGAAGAGTTTGAGAATAAGCATACCTAAATTATGCTCTGTAGCAATGCTGCCTTCCAACATTGTCCTAGTGCCGAGAGCGTGCCTTACACATGTGAGCATGAAGAAAGCTACAACTATCTGGTGCAGCTATCTGCACCTGAGCCTTCAGCTGAACAGCATTAAATACATTACAGTTGCCACCTGGCTGAGCCAGGAAAGGAGAAAAAGCAAAGAGGTATCTGGGATGATAGACAGAATGTACTTTAACTCTGAATTGAAGCAGACAAAACATTTCATGTAAACTCACTGAACTGAAAAACTTCTGAAGTATCTCCTGATCTGGGGAAACATATTTTGTTCATAAACCTGCAGTAGATGACCATAAAAAAAATGACGACTAGGAAAATAATTCAGTTTGGTGGAAACTGTACTTCCTGTTGAAAAACTATTCCCAGAGAAAATTCCTGGCTAACCCTTTACTCAATACTCTTGGAGGAAGGCATTAAAAATGCATCAGATCTCCTGGGACTTGCAATAAGAGGCTCAGAGCAGGCAAGATAAAACTCCTACAGGAGAAGAAGGGGTTGTGCTATTCCACTGAGATCAAAGCCTCTCTCTGAAGAGCAAGGTCTCTAAGTCATGTTGAAGTAAGTTACACAACAAGACCAGGTGTTTGTACACCACTTAGAGGGGAGGTGATGCAAACAACATTTATGATCTGATTTATGTCACTGTCTCCATCTCACAGTCATTTTGAAGGTTTTTTTCAATTCACCATCTTGTGAGAAAGTAGACAGTACTTTAAGCGTACTCCAACCATTCTTATTATTTTAAAAATAGTTTGCTTTTTGAGCTAGGGATTGTCTCTGAATATACAGGTGCAGATACAGACACCTATGATGAACAAAGATGACTAGGACCTCAGCAGTTGCTTCTACTATAATGTTAATTATTACTGTAATACTACTATACTATATAACAACATTACTATAATACTATTATATTAACTATAATAGTAACTACTTTTATAATAACATTAATAATGTCTATGGCAACAGATATAATAATAATACCCATTACTGCCACAGAAAGTCATGGCTTAGTGATTCTAATGCAGGCAATCTTCCCTTCCCCTCTTCTCCCCAAGTAAGTCCTGCAAAGACAGTGTAATTTTTTAGCAGAGAAAGACCCATTGAAGTCAGCTCCCTTGATTGTTCCAACTTGAATATGCAGGTCTTTGAACTGCATTTGAACTTTCTATTATATTAATGAACTTTCTATTATATTAATAGAAAGAAAGAAAAAAAAAAGGTGTTTTTCAGCACTTGATGTGAGATAGAGACACTGTTGCACAGGGAGTATGGTTCCTAACTCAACAGGAACTGGGAGCTGCTGCCTTGCACGATGGTGTGACCTCTCTGATCAGGGCTGATGGGAGGTGTCTTGGTACCAAGCACCACTTCCCAGCTCCTGCTGGATTCCCCTGCTGAAAGAAAATGGGCAAACTGTCTCTCATTTCCATGCAGGGTCAGGACTCAGCAGGGGCTAGAGGAAGGTAAGGCAGTGCCTCAGAGGAAAGGTACTGCTCTGTTTCTGCAAAGGGAAAATCTTTGCTGTGCATACAGTCAGCTCCTCCCCTGAGTGCACATGAGACTGGGGTGGGTCTTGCTCCATTCAGAGGCAAGATGTAACCCACCAGCTGCTTGGCAATATGTTGCCTCTGGGCAGGGTAGGCATCTGGTTTTCCCTCTAAACTTCTCCTAGTCTGATGGTAAGAATCCAGCTCATTGTGTGAAATGTTGGCTCATACAGTGCTTATTCTCTTGGCCCCGTGTTTGTGAAATGCATTCCATCAAGTACTGCAGGTTGCTTGAGGACTTATATTATTGTCGTATAAAATTAAAATATTATCCTCTGTACATTCCTGTTCCACACATCTTACAGGCTACAATCTGAGCTGGCTAGCAGGTAGCTCCATGCAGGGGTCAAGAGATGAGCGTGTGTTCAGAAAGAGCTCCCTTCCCTGCACTGAGTATCCTGCTGGCCAGAAGGCACATTGCCAGAGCAGAGAGTGCTTGAGGGATGCTTTATTGCCCTTGTCTAGGCTACAGATAATGAGGAAGGTCTTCAGTCTCCAGGGCTGTCAATCCAGCAACTTCTCATCTGCATTAAAATTGGTCAAAAGATGTTTTTAAAAGAAAATATAATGAGGGGATGCACTTAGGAAAATGAAAAGCTTGGCTGCTTTTTTATCACTTCTCAGGCACTTTGTATCCTTCTCTGATGAGAGCTATTGTCATTCAGGGCAGCTCATCGGCTCCTTGTGCTGGGAGCAGATATGGGCTTGGCACCTTCTTCCTCTCCTGGTGACAGCCAGATATACACTCCGCTCATTTCCTCCCCGATAAAGCTTTCCATCCTGCTTCAGAGCTTCTCATATTTCATTTGGTTTGTCAGATAGAAGCCCCTGGTACAGTCCGTTCATGGAGATTATTTTTTGTTTTGGCATTATATTAGCAAAGGAAATTTCTGAGTTGCCTTCGCCTCTTCCTCGCTCTCCTTGTTCCTGGATAAGCGTATGGCTGCTGCAGCCCCTTTCATCCGGGGCTGTTCCAAGTGTTGTTACAAGTGCTGATGAAGTCTTGCTACTCCCTTGTGTGACCTGTAGGTGTTATTCTCATCATTTGCAGGTGAAACTCCAGTCTGAAGAAATGAGTGGCCTTATTTTCAGAAGAAGTGGCTGTCTTCTAATTCTGTGGGGCGTTGTCCTCGACATTATGGCCAGGAGTGATGTGACTTAGACTACCAAGCTAATCAATGACAGCTACAAATAGTAAAGGGAGCCAGGAGCTCAAAGCTAGATGCCCTCCACTGGTATAATCTGTCTTTTTTGGTTTTCTTAAGCGTTGCCATGTGAAGGGAAAGAAAAAGGGAATGTGTTCCCTTTTATGAAATAAACCAGAAAGTGTGGCTGTGGTCCTCCAGAGGCACAGTTCAGTGCACATCTCAATGGAAATGAGCAAGGCCTGGCTGCAGTGCCAGTTACTATGGGAGGAAAGTGCTGTTTGGGGGAGTGCCATAGAGATATCAGATCTTGGCATGACAAATAAAAGCGGTGCGATGTGGCAGGAGAGGAGAAAACAAAGCCTGGAGAGTTAGCGTTACCTGTGTGGATTATAACCTCTGCAGAGCAAAGGAAAAAGTGCATTGGCTGTCCATCTTGGATTTCATGATAAAGTTATTTAATGGAAAAATGCTATTACCAGTTGCCATTGGAACATTTCTACTGAGAAATGCATATACACACTAGTGGAGTGAAGATGAGGAAGGAGCTTCCCTCAGTGTTTTGCTGTGCTATGTAGAGAGGGGATTCATCCAGAGGAGTTACTCAGTCTGCCTTGTACCTCAGTTCCCTGTAGACCTATCAAACCTGAGTCTGACCTAGCTATCTTCCAAAATGGGGACTGAACATGGTGCATCCTGACGTAAATTGGAGTGGAGCCCCTCGGGGCTGTTCTCTTTCACCATGTGTTGGAGACTGTAATGGGTGCTGGCCCATCTGCAGGCAGAGGGAGACCTTAGTCCCTTGCCCTCAGGGGAATAATCTATTTTATGAAGCCCCAGTACTGTGGAGGGCTAACAGGTGCCAGCACTGGGACAGAGAAGGATAAAACAGGGGTTACAGTGGGGGCTGGAACCTGTCTCCAACCCAGCCTCAGCCCTTGTGTAGAATAAGACATCCTTGTTTCACAGGGTTTTGCTGCAAAGGTAGAATAAATTTGTGATTGTGAGCCTATCAAAGAGCATGGCAACAATGGGCCTATAGGAAGAAACACGTAAGCTGTGTAATTAGGATAAGCCCCTTCCCTGTTAACAACAACTGCTCCACAATTATTCAGTCAATATGCTGTCAGATTATAAAAAGAAACTTTTCCAGGATGGTTATGGTGCCCACACTATCACAGAGATATACTTACACTGCCATTCTGCTTTAATTTAAGCTCTTAACATGATCTACCAAAGTGCTAGGTGCTTGAGACCTGACTGTTGGAGATGCAGAGCACCTGTAGTTCCCAATAAAACTAGAGTAGTTAGAGCTGAGGTCAGTCTGGCTCATTATATTCAGCTTATGTATCACCGGTCTGTTTGTCCAAACATTTGTCTTGCAAACACACTCAAAGCACTTTTTGTTTGTTTTAATGCAAAGGGCACCGTGTATAGGTCTGAAAAGATGGGCATTATTTTCCTGTCTGACTTGTCTGCATTCAGTATGAGAGAAACTTTCTTCATTACTGGTTCACCAATTAATTGATGTCAAAAATGACAGAACTAGACATTCAGGACTTAAAAAGAAAGTAACCAAACCAGATAATAGTCCCTTTTCAATGGTGTCGCTGTCTTTCCCTGTCTGTAAAGCTGGGACTTTCTGAAAGGGCTTCTCAGCAGCCTATTAAGGAGAACCATCTCTTCCCTCATTAAAGTATATTTCAAGCCACTGTATGGCAGAAACCAGACTGCCTGAGCTTGGGGGGAGACCAGTCTTGATCAAAACGGGAAAGAGCTGCAAACCGAAGTGGCAGTGACCATGTTGAATGACTTGGGAGCTCTGGCTAGAAGCAACGCTAGCCCTGGGGCAGACTAAGTTTCCCTCCTGCTGGGGAGGTGCTGAGGGATACCACGTGTCATCATGGCCAGCTAAGGAATCCTTCAAGAAAACAATCTGGTAAATATCCGCTTTTCATCTGCTCCTTCTAGTTATCATCTTCCCCCTCCCTTCCCTGGAAACTCTGCTGCTGAGCGTAGCGAACAAATATAATTAAAAAACCTTCACCAACTTTGTAGAAGAGCGCAGGGTTTTAAGAGGTAATACCTTTGAGTGATGTAGCTGTTCCGACAATATCTGAATGTAAATCTGGATTGCCTCTAAGAGTAGCTGCCGCTTTACATTTAGCTATGACTACAGCGCAAAGATGCACACATGCACACGCTGTGCTCTTACTGTAAGATTCTTGTTTTTTTCTTCATGTTTTCCCAGTTTCCTCTTGACTGAATATTGAGGGGCTGTTCAGTCTCCATATAGCATTGGACACTATCGTAGGGCTGGAGCTATAGGGATGCAGATATCTTACCACTCTCCATGGTGGCTTTCCACAGAGTCACTTGTTTCATCTATTCTTTTCCTTCAGTCCTCCTTGCTTCATTTGCTTGTAGGCACACGGCAGTGGGGGAGGACAGAAGGCGGCAGAGCCCCTGACTCTCATAGGAGCGGGATACAGACATAGAAACTGCCTCTGCTGTACAGGCAGGCTGCCAGCCCAGCTCCAAGATTTCCCAGCTGATGCAGTTCAGACTGACTTCGGCAGTTGTCAGGCATGAGTGACTTTGGAGCCTGGGTCCTGGCCAAACCACCCTAGGCAGCTCATTGCACTAATCCAAAACCGTCATTGGGAGGTAGGAGGGGGCAGTGGGAGAACATCTTATCCCCACCACAGCCCTGAGTTTTTGTTAACTTAGGATTATAGAATAATGAACAAACCCAGAAGCCTGTCTCCTCTATTTAGTTAGTTTGGGGGTTGTAGCTAGTAATCCGTTATTGTCTGTGTAATGTATTCCCAGTCCAGCCTCTTATCAGAGGTGCTTAGCTATGCAGTACACATAAGGATGCCCATCGGTATTGATATATAGATTCCCAGCACATCTATTGTGTTTTACATGCCTTGCAATTAGCTTTTGCTTTATCTATTGTGTGCCTACCTCACCGTTGTGTGCCAGGAAAAAGAAGAGAGTCACACCGTGGAGCGGGGGGAGAAAGTCTGAAGAATTACTGAGGGAAAGTGGAAAGCAATTTTCACTCTGATGAAAGCAATGAAGGGGCCAGATCCTGCCAAACACTCTTACTGTGGGGAGCAGCGGTAGCTCTGCACTGCCCAGGATGAAGCCTGCTGTAATGAAGCAACATTGGGAGCTCAGTAAGGCCTGGGGAGAAGTTGGGGTGTGCAGGATGGAGCAATACTGTAACCCTTCATGAACAGCGCTGGCAATGCTACAGTGATCAGATGGCTAGGAGAAGAGAGATATGAATGGAGAAGACAGCGAATTTTTCCTGATGCTCTGAAACATGTAAAATTCAGGCAGGTTGTATCCATGGAGGCAAATAGCCCAGCAGGTAGGACTGATGTAAAGGTCACCATCAGCTTCTCCTTCACAGTCACTGCAGATTTTCCCTGTGGACCCTACTCCCTCCTCTAACTACTTGAACATCCAAGTTTCCCTCACATGGACTGCTTTCTGCAGCTGTGGGTCCTCAGGGCCTCTGCTAGCACGTCTCCCTAGTGAGTCCAAACCCTCTTGCTGGGGCTAGCTTGCTGTTTTTTCACTTCCACAGAAGAGGACCTGGCAGAGGTGCGGATGTGGGCAGGCAGTATCTGGGCACACCAGTGGGCTCTTTCCAACACCAGTGCGCTCCTTGGATGACCACACTCCCTCAGTGGGTACTTCGTAGGCTGCGTTAGGCACATGCACCTTCTCCACCCATGCTCTTCCCTCAGTAAAAGCACGCCTCATGCTCTCTATGCTCTGTGAGATGAACTAGACATCACTGAAAGATTCAGGCCATGCTTGTGTCTGGAAGGGTCAGATTTGGGCTGCAATTTTACGGGCAAAGTTCAATACACCACAGTTATCTAAAAGTCTACTATCAGAGCCTCACTGAGGTATAAAACTCATTGGACTCCAAGGAGTCTGATATTGGTAGAGGATCTGGCTGCCAGCCTGGGCTCTGCTGAGAAGCCCACATTGTGTGCTGTGCCATGGTGCTAAGGCTGCTCCTGGGGGCACTACTTGATCATTCAAAACTGGCTTAAGAGTCTATGCTGCACTGAAGTCCTACAAGAGAAGTGGGCTGCATTTTGAAGCTAATTAGGGCTTGCTCCAAAGCCTCGGGCAATGTGCTTAACAACAAACACAGTGTGGACGGGGACTCCAAGTCATTTGGCCATTTCTGCTCTCCTTAGTGCTGCCAAGTGAATAGCACTGGAAGAAAGCCCCAGGGACCCGGGAAGGGCTCGGGGCAGGGTGCTCAGAGAATCCCCCTGCAGCACGGTGGTTTGCAGCATCAGGATCCCTCTGCTTTATGCACTGTGTTGTCATTCACATGTAGCAAAGCAAGAATACTCTGCCAGCAGCCCATAAAGGGAGCCTCTTACCTGTACCCTTACTCTTTCTGAAACTGTGTCAGGCAGGGGAAAAACAATTGGACTGATGCTGTGTTGCTACTTTCACTTGGGGTCTGGAGAACAGCATTCATCTTGTATTGCAGTCATCCACTCTTTTTGCCCTAAATGCTCATCCAGGATGTGTCAGGCTTGTAATCAGTTGTGGTGCTGACCCTGATAGACTCCTGTTGGCATTGCTGGTACTGGCTTGTAATCAGTCATGATTGGTGTTGAGGTGACGAGGAGGAGACAGTTGGACCTTCAAGATCTCCTAGAGTTCCCATGTGAGCAGAGCAAGGTGACTTTCCGCTGACTGGATATGAGCCTTTTTACCATCACTCTGTCAGCAGACAGTTGGCAGACACAGCTGTACTGCCCTTAGCTCCAGCTGCCACATACCCTCAGACAGGAGGAGGGGAGAGGGGCCGGGGGAAGTAGGGGAAGGAGTAAGTATAGCTGAAAGGAGTGCTGCTCCTGCATCTATTTTTCTTCTGCCATAGGCTTGTGTTGTTTCTGTGCATCTTTTAATTTGTTCCAGGGTGAGAGAGCTATAACTGACTCCATCTGGCCCTCTACCTTTAATTACCTCACTGCCACTGTTTTTCATTTACTGTTTGTTACCAGTCCACAGCATTCACAACCTTCGACACTGATGTAAGCAGTGGTTTCTCTTGTCCCCAGGAAACCAATGATAAGTACATACAGGAGGAAGGGGTGAGTGATCAATGCATGAAAAATGGAGGAAAGAGCCGGGAGGACAGTTTTGAAAAGGTGTTGGGAAGTCAGTGAGGATATGCAGGGTGAGATTGCCAACTGCAGCTGCAAAGTCTCTGTAAATTATTCTACTAATAAAGACTCCATTCAATTTTACAAACATGGTGTTCTTTTATACTATTATCCAGTATGCAGTACATGAAACATCCACCAAATTATCTAACAGGAAATAAATCTGTAAAAGTGCATAATAAATCCCACTGTAATGTCTTCAAGAGCCTTCTTAACAAATGGTCTAAGTCTAAGTGCCAAGGACTATAAGATTACACTCAACCAAAGACAGAAATGAATAAATAAATACAATATCGATCTCAAATTCCACTAAAAAATCTACTTCCATTTCAGCAAAAAAAATCAATCACTCAAGGCATTATCAGATTTCTTATTCTTACTGTCTTAAAAGTCCACCAGCTAGCCCAGACTATGAACAGAGTAGGTATATTTAAAAATGGGGGGAGGGCGGAGGGGTGGAGAGGAAAAGAAATATGTCACAGAGAAGAAGAAAGATGTATGAGATCTTCATGTGAATATATCAGCTTGAGGACTCAGGTTAGAATAATTTGTTCATTTTGTTTTTTTTTCCAGCTGCAACAAAGAATGGATAGTCTAACACTAGGGAAAAATCAGGGCAAAATTTTCCAAAGTCCTGGTGCATTCAGGCACATGATTTTCATTGAAATTGATGTGAACAAGATAAGTCCCTACCTGGCTTAGAAATACTCTAGCCCAAACCTGTTATGTGTCTGATATTTGGAACCTGTTTATATATGTAGGAAAAGGCAGGTCTTATTATGAAGGTTTGGGACTTGGATAACTCAACTTCCAGCCTATGCTCTTTTATGAACCTCCTTTATAAGCCTGGGCAAGTTCCTGAAAGGTTGAAGAAGATAAGGGGCATTTATATGCATAGACATCCTCTGAGGAGAGTCAGGTAGCTCCTAATCTGCACTTAGTAGTTGGTATGAAATGCTGGGCACAAAGCCTGTCTGAATTTCTTCCTGGGGTGAAGAGCTGTGCGAGGGGTATTCCTTTGGATGAAGGATCCTGAAGTCCTCCTCTGAGCAATCCCATCCTTTCTGAACAGCTGCCTCTGCTCTCCAGCCTAGGTGCTGGCAAAGTATGGGACACCTGGGTTTTGGTACTCTCATGGGATGTGATCCCACGCATACCCTGCTTCCCGGGGCTTGCTCTTGTAACCGGCCTGTAGGTAGATACAGGTACAGATACAGAGGGGTGGTTGTACTCTGCTCTGAATTTCTTTGTCAATGCGTTAGGCACTCTAAAGATACCTCTTGTAGTCCCAAAAGTGGATGCTGTGTAGGTATATCCAGGGTTAGGCTGGTGTATGGTGTTTTGTGTCACTTGTTTGAATTCATCACCTAAATATCTGATTTTCTTCCCAAAGAAAGTTCTCTAGATCTCTTCGCTTGCCCTGACTGCATATGGTCTACATCTGGCCTTCACTCTAGGCAGCTCTTTTTGAATTCTCAGGTCTGGTAATCTGCCTTTGCTGTATCTCATTTCATGTGAAGGAGAGACCAGCTGCCCATGAGTCCTATTTTCACTTCTCTGTCTTCACCTGTGAAATGGAAATTACAGTGCTTTCCTGACTTGCAAAGATATTATGGGGATAATACACTAAAACCTTCAGGTGCTGAGATATTTTCACAAAAGGACCTATACAGCTTTCTGGAATTGGCAAAAAAGGTGATCTTTTACTGCAGCAGTTTATTGAATGAGGGTTTTCTTCTAATCATCGCAGAAGACTTTGCATTGTCAAAGCCCCATTTAAACACGACTGCAAGACATCAAGACCAAGAGAAAAAGATATCTCAGCAGCACTAATTAAAGACAAATTAGCAAATGTTAGCTATTCCTTCAGTGGAGGTCTTTATGTTTCTAACTCAATGTCTGACAATCATATTGATTCCTGCTGGTGGTTTCCTTGCCTTTCTTGAAATATTGATATTATTTAAAGGAATATTTAATTCATAAATACCCTCTATACTTCAATAGCCTAGTGAAAGAAATCCTTTTTTCTTATATAACTTTAAAAATATTTGGTTGGCTAATACGCAGGGCTAGCAGAGGATTTTTACTCAATTTAGACTGTAATGTTTGGATCTGAATACAATCTGAAAATACTCTTCTCCTGATGCTGCAGTGTTTCTTTCCCAGATCCTCCGTGCCCATTTATTCTTTCAAATGGCATTTTTAACTCATTCTCAACTTTAACTTTGGATTAATCACTGGAGCTGGGTGGGCGCATGTTTTTACTTTACTTCACTGGGTTTCAGTGGAGGCATAAACATTCAGCCATGAGAGTCCAATTACAAGACCATACACTTGTAAAATCTTTTCATTATCTATGTGAACACTGCTGCAGTCTCTGATTGAGGCCTCTACACAATCTTGTAGTGAAAATAATCTAACAGGGTCCGTTTCATTTCAACTGAGAACCTGCATCTTACTGCCAATAATGTCTCCTTACCCTGAAATGGGTAGAAACACCTGTCCTTTTTCGCTTATCAGAACAGGATAAAAAGGAGCCCTTCTGTAAATGAAAGTCGGTCCCCAAGTGTCTTGCCTGGGAAGTGGTAGATGCGTGCCCCTCAATAACTGCAAATTTGAGAGGAAGAACAATCTGCTTTTAGGAGATTAGGTCTGATGAGAGGACACTGAGAAAATTGTTTATGAGGACAGGGAAAAGAGAAGCGACTTTGAAAAGAAACAGCGGAAAGGACTGTTAAACAACTAATGCTGCATAAAAAGACATGATCTTGTAGAATCTCACCTGAATAGAAAAGTTTCCATGGTCTGTGGGAACATCTGTGGAAGGTTAGAGAGGTGCTCGGAAAGCATTACTTCAGTATAAACTCAGAGGCTGAGTTTGCTTTCCAAATGGCAGAACCAGAGCTCATCTCAGTTTTGGTTACAGCTGGTCCACGTAACACAAAGAATACAGTATCTTCTAAGTTTCCCTACCTTGCTTGCATTATTGTGCCACTATAATGACTGTGGCTTTTCCCCTTCTCAGAAAACTTCTTGGTCTGCTTTTGGAAGGCGAAGATAATAAAATTAATACACAAACTCCTAAGCTCCTGGTTAAGAACTTGCACACTGTCAGGCACCACGCAGCCAGCCAAACCCTGGGACTGCCAATGTTAGCAGAGAAGCTCATTTCCTACCACGGCCAGCACAAACTTCTATAACTGTCTTTCAGAAGAGCTGTTGTTGTGGTACTTTTTAGTCAGAGGTATGGTTGGGGAAAGACTGGTGAAGCCTTGTTTTGCAGATTTGATATTTTGGGAAAAACTTTGAGTTATTTTATAAATCAAACTGTGGAGGCTCAAAATCAAAACCCAGATATGCAGATGATCTGACCGCTGGACTGCAAGCCAGGGCGTTCTCAATTCTCTTACTGTCTCCAGTGTCAATTCCTGTTGCGGCTCTCAGCAGCTTCCTTCACCCCTGTTTTCTTCATTGGTAAAGGCTAGTAAAAGTTACTAAAGGTTTTTGAATCTGTTGTTACATATGAATAAACTCTTTAATTTAACCTTTTTCTTTTCCTGTGCGTGAATTGTTCATGAAACAAACCTGATTGATTGTATTAGTTCTTCATAAAGTATTCCCTGAATAATTTATACAAACAAGTTGCAGCCAGTGAGGCACTCATCAATCTGTTTTAGTTAATTATACAGACCCTATTTCTGGAGTCTTTGAGAGCACCTCACAATATTTACTGAGTATTTAGCCTCAAAATCTCTATGTGAGATAAGGCAGCCCTCCTTTCTACATCTGGGGAAATGAGGCACTCAAAGACAATGCAGGGGATTTGCAATAACCCAAACAATTCATCTTTCAACTCCTGCATTCCAAAAGAAATACTAAATCAGTTATGAGTGAAAATACTGCCAGCAATTTGTAGTAATAATAATAGTAATGGTAGTAGTAATAGTAATAGTAATGGTAGTAGTAATAGTAATTCATGCTAAAATTTGTAAAATTTTGGTTATTCATGATCACGAATAAATCAGAAGTAAGTAAAAGACCAGTAAATAGTTTGCCACAAATATAACAGGGGTGGTGAGGGTAAACTTTTGCGTGTTACACAAGCCCAATATATTGGTACGTTATTTTACCTGCCACATTTAGGAGCATCAGAAAGACATAAAGATGGCTAAAGAATACCTAAAGTCTGTTACACTGATACGTTACTGCAGCTGTAAACAGGTGAACCATCATGCATTTTACTGCACTGTACAACTTCAGTGACACCTCAAAGACTGAACTCCACTCCTGATGTCTACGGCTTGGACTACACAGCAGAGAATCAGACTCACTGACGTTACCAGTGTGGCAATAACACTACCCAGACTGCAGGGCTGGTTAGGAATAGCCAGGGAAGCTTGAAAACCTGAATCAGGCTGGCTCAGAGCGAGGCAATTATCACCTGCCTTCGTGCTGTGCAGCACAGCCACAGCCACACGTCCAAGGTAATGAAGTCATGAATTGGGACCACTGAGTTTTCACTTCACACAAAGGGAAGAGGAGTTTGAATTTAAATAAGAAGACCTAGTCATGAATGCAGGTGGCCTTGCTTTTTCTTTCTTTATTTTCCTATTAATTTATGAAGGGTATTAGCTCCTTGCTTAACAGGCAAGTGACACAGAAGGAAAGTTTTACTGCTTGCAGCTGAGAAAAGCTGGAAAAGAACACCACAGGGACAGGTATTTCCCAAGTCTTGGAGGCATGCCCTGTTTCCTCCCCATGTCTTCCACATTTTTTTAGTCCCTTATACTAAGGGACTATATATATACACCATATAGTTACTAATACCTACTTGGTTATTTCACTTACCCTGTAGATATTTTGCCTTGTTTCTTTTTGGCAAAGCTGTAAAGGCTTATATGAATTTTAAACATATTTATGGTTAAGGCTGTGGCAGCATGAAACAACTCTCACAGATTATGTTGGCCATTCTCAGTCTAGACAGTCAGTCTACCTGAGAGGTAGCATGTTCAGGGGATGGGCAACAGCATGCAAACCAGTGAGCAGCAGAGTACAAAGCCTGCGAAGCAGGCAAAGACACAGTAACTTGTTCTTCATTCCTAAAAATGCTAGTAACTGGAAACTAAATCAGAGGCTTTCAGAGCACCAAAAACCCCCAAACTCTTCAAGCTGGAATTAAAGAACCACCCTCTTTGGACATGGCTGTGATTTCTGCCCAGGGAAGTGGTCGAGTCACCATCCCTGGAGGTATTTAAAAGACGGGTTGACAAGGTGCTTAGGGACATGGTTTAGTAGTGGACAGGTACGGTTGGACTTGATGATCTTAAAGGTCTTTTCCAACCAAATGATTCTATGATTCTATGATTCTCATGGTCTGTGGGACAGACAGAAGTGTGAGGGGCAGGAACCTGGAGGTGGCTCACCACTGGGTCCCACTTATGGGTTCCCATTTCAAGTTGTACGTAGCAGCACACTAGATCCAGAGGAATGAGAATATGAATGACAGGGATAGAAGGCACCCTCCTGTTCATATGGATCCCTTCCTCGGCACTGCTTCCCAGCAGCATGGCTAGGGGTAATTTCTGACAGTGCTCGTGGGGTGGGTGCTGACCAGGAGCCACGCTGCTGCCCAGGGGCACTTCTGCAGCTTGATACTCGCCCGCCTCAGCAGCATTAGGCATTTGCATTCTGCTCCCAGCCCTCCTCCTTGTAAGCGCATTTAGCGCTTTTACAAGGTGTTAGATTGTCTCTTCTGAGAAAACCAGAAGGCTGCTCCGTTGATCCGGAGGGCTGGTGTAGCAGGGCTGCGGCAGTACCAGTTCCTGCCCTGATACCTGCTAGTCTGCTCTCTACAACCTGCTCTGGCAGGGCTAACTCACCTTCTGCCTATTTTCTCCTTATGCTGTCAAAAAGTTGCCTGTTTCGAGGTAGTAGCTAACTCCTGCCTACCAGAAACTAGACAGAGATGGCTCTGTTAGCTTTTATTCACTGCCCAATATTTCTCTACTCCTTATGATCATGGTCAGTGATGCAATGGCAATTCCCTGAGTCTGGGAAAGAGCCTTTCCTCTCTTCATATATACTATGATATGCCCCAGAGGTTTGGGCACAGGTGATCTCACATGGCCCACTATAGGATTGTTCTTCGCCTGCTGAATTCTTAAGACACTTCCAGCAGAGAATTTTTTTTTCTCATTCATCTCACCGCTCTTCCCTCCTGTCTCCCATCCAGAGAAGAGACAGCTCTTTCTTGTCACCTTCCATTACCTTACAGACAAAAGAAATAAGAAGACAATTATTCCCAAGTTGACATACTCCTGAAGTTTCTCATAAGACTATAATTTGAGTCTTATCACTTGAGAAGCATGTTCATACAGCAGAGCCTTGGGTTGGGGCTGTGCTAGTGATGTTTACCAGTCGCATGTGTCTGGAAAAAAGAATGTGAGAAGGTCTCTAAGATTAAAGTGCAGGAAGGACACGGTGGGATTTAGCTGCCTGAGAAAGGGCTGACAGCTAGTGCAGGAGCGAGATCCTGTCTGCAGAGAGCCGGGGAGATGTACAATTGCTCACTTACCAAAGACAGCAATGTCCACAAGGCTGAGTTTTTCTTGTAAGACAGGGTTGAAGCTACAAAGTTAAGAAAAAAATATCTATACAGTGGGCTGTTTAGAGAGATTTGCTCCCAAAGCCATCATTCACCCTTCAGAAGAACTCCAGTCCAGCAGCTGGGCTACAGCTGACCAGAGCAACCTGGATTAAAGCCAGTTTTACTGTTTCTCCTTTGAGATACCCTTTTCCCCTTTACCTAGCCCTGTCTTCCCCTGATTTCACCAACACAAAAAGTCAACAGCAGATAATCTGGCTTCTTTCTGTCAGCCTGCCAAGGTTAGCAGCAGCCACACCAATGTGTCTTTTTGCTTGGAATCCAGTAGCTAGGACAGCAAAGATATGTTCCTCTTTTTTACTTCTTTCACTAAAAAATTGCTCTCTTTCTGTTCTCTGATAAATTAGTAAGGAGTTTTTGCTGATGAGTCTTACCCTTTTCTACTCTTAAATCCCAGGGCTACTGAGCTGTGACAATTTAAATGAGTGAGATTTCTGAAAACTGATGAGTGCAATTTTAAATGTCTCATTGAAACACATAACCAAATCCTCCTTAAAGCTGCCTGCAGGACAGCGATGTTCCTCTTTGTGGATGCACTGGCATTTCTCTCATTGTAAGGAATCCGATTAACTCAGTGAAACTCATAATGCGAATGGTCTGTCAGTCTCTGTTGTTTGTCATGGACTGTCTCCAGTGGATACTACCAGCAGCCCTTTAGATATCTGCATTGTCATCTGATACTCAAATGAGATGTAGGTCCACCTTTCAAACGTTTCTGTGGTATGCAGGTTTACATGCTTATTTTGGTTCATTTCTACAATTACTTACTAGCAAAGCACCAACTGACCCTGCCTGGAATTTACTCTTCTTCCTCTACCTGTTTACCTGTACTGAGTACTGCACACATTAAAAAAGCTTTATCCCAAAAAGTTCGGTGTCTACATGGACAGACCAAGCAATGGTAGGAAAGAAGTTGTTTTTCTCATGTTGACTAATGGGAAATGATTATTCTGTGGGACTGGAGGAGTTTTCATCTGTCTCTGCCAAGGGCTTCCTGTATAATCTGAATGAATCCCACAGGACCAAACATAGGTCACTTATTTCACTGAAGCAGGTGCTTAGGTCCTTCCTATGCTGCCCCCGTTCTCTGCAGCCCTCCCGCCCTGCCCCCGCCACTTCAGGGCAATGCCAAGTGCTTCATCCCACCTTCTCTCCACCACTGGGTTGCCATCTGGGAACACATCCACAGTCTCACTGAGCAACAACTCCCCAGGCATGGAGAGAGGGTAGTATTTGTACCACCTGGTACAGGTGTCTAATGAGGATGGATGCCTAGCCCTGCTGCCATCACAGCCTAGGCGCTGGATTCTGCATACTAGCTCTAGGTGCCTCTGCTGCGTAGAAACGTACTCCTGCATGAGTCACCGTGTTATAGTATCAATGCAGAGAACTAGACACCTTTAGGCCTGCTTCACCTGATTTATTTCATATTCCTTCTTTAGGCTGAGAAGGATGGAACTCTGGAAGCACCTATGTCTGGTCATTAGCTCAGCCGCAGAGGTCTATGTTTGTTCAGGTGGACACCACCCTCTGATCCTCTATTCAATTGCACACCAAGCAAAAAGCAGAAGCTGGCTTATGCTCTCCAGAGTTTCAATATGGTGCCTCAAGGCTTGTGGTAGCTGAGACTTTAAACTCTGAATCTCTGTTCCCATTTCATCCTTCTCCTGGGATAGGCTCAATCTGTGCCCATGCCTCATTTGCACTCACGTGTAATCAAGGACTTTTATACTCTGAGACTATGGGTAGAATTTAGCGATTACAAAAATAAGACAAATGTAACATCTCAGGGACAACTAAAGATGAGACCAAGAAAATGCTGAAGAGTGAGGAGGAGTGACAGACAGTTGGGTTGGAAAGTATTTCCCTGCATTCAGGAGCTGGCTGAATTTTACCTAGCTGGGACTGTGTGGAAGTAGGAAGGGCATGTTTTTCCCATGAAATCTCTCAAGAAAATATTGTTGGCTTCATTCAGGGCCATTTCTCTATCTCCCCCTCTTTTTTTTTTCTGGAAGCTGGTGAAAGTGAAATAACTCAATATTGAACATATCCTGGAGGATCTGTCAGTCAGATTCTCTTTACTGGGAGAACTTTCTATCTTGATCACAAATTAAAAGGACTCCTTTGGGGCCAGCATGTCACAGAGGGACTTAAGAGTGTTACCCTGGGATCAATTTCTGTTTTGTCATCAGTAAGTCACCTCCCTTTTCTCTTGCTTTCCCTCTTTTACACGATTCATTTGTAAGTGCCGGCAGGCAGAGTTTACTTTGCCTTCTTTGTTTGGGTAGAGATCATGGCCATGGAGTCCTGATGGTGCTGGACAGAACAGGAACTCAGGTGCTTGCTGGCCTCAGGGTGAGACACAAGCTTGCAGGAACCCAATGTCCTGCTGGTCCCTCTGGTTGTTTCCACCGTGGGTGCCACGCTGATAAGCACAATGAGGTAGAGGTCGGTCACCACCTTGAGACAGTGTCAGGATCTAGTAGGAAATTCACTGAGGCCAAGCAAAAGAGAAATGGACCTGAGAAGCATCCTCCACCCCACCCTGGAGCTTAAAAGAAAAGGGAAAGGGCATTTCTGCTTCTAGTATTTTCTAACTCCTACCTCCTTGAAAAAAGAAATGAGGTACAGGCTCTGGCATACATTGCAAAATATGGTTGCTTGTGTAATGGCCACTCTCATCTCGCAGCTGGGTACCATAACTGCTTTGCTAAGGTGCTGGAAAATGTTGTACTCTACTTTCAGGAATGTGTCTAGTAGCTGCAAAAGAATTTTTGAGGGCAAAGTCTGGGGAATAAAACTACATGACTGTTAGATGAGCAAATACGATAAATGATAATGTGCCATTGCTCATATTTCTTTTTCACTTGAAATATCACAACTATGACCCACAAGTCCAGGAGCAGAGTCTCAGGATTTTTATTCCTGCCACTCCTGTGCTATCTCTGGAGACCAGCAATCTGTAATTGAGGTATTATTCACTTCAGTAATACATACTGTTGAACCTGCCTCTCTTAGTACCCAGCACCTGGGCAGTACAAGTAGAGCTGCATAGTCAGCAGCAGGGGGAACTCTAATAACAGCCTACAAAAAATGCATAAACTGCATCAATAACTTCCCTTTACATCTGCACTGGAGACGGGCAGGAAAACTGTATATTGATGTAATTTTCAGAAGCATTCAGCATCCATCTTTAAAATGAAAAATAAGAAAATTGTATTTTTTTAGAAACAATTACATTTTTATGTGGGTCAGCTGATGCATTTTGTTCATATCTTTGAGCTCTGATTTAATTTAATCTGTCCAGCTTTTTTTGTAGACAAAGATAATGCTTGCACATCACTTTGTGTTACTAAATGCTGTATAAATACGAACTGGTGTTTAGTTAATTCACAGTGAATAATTCATTAGATGAACAGCATCTAGGATTTGATTTTTTTTTCTTTTCCTGTTCCTGAACTGCCCACAGACAGCATTTTTTTTTCTTGGTTTGTTTGCTGGTGAATAATTTCTGTAAATAATCCTTAGTCTGGATCATTCTCTGATCAGTTTGCTAAGAGTATGCAAAATTTCAACTAAATGCTGCTTTTAGTTGGACAGATGTCATACATTGCTATGCCATGCTCTTCTGACATGCATGCACATTTCTTTCTTTGCTCCAGCAATCTTGTCTCTGAAGTTGCTTGTGAACAACAGGTGGGGAAGAAAATGAGGTGAATTCACTTAGTCATTGTTACTATTTATATTACAGTGTACCTTAGGACTCCAACATAATTCACGGATTCACAAAGCTAGATATTATCCACGCACATAAAAGGAGGCAATTCCTACCAAAACACTTTGCATGAAGTAACTAAGTTATTTGAAGTGGTACCACTAAATAGAGAGGAGAACTTTAATTCCTATTTTGAAGTGTGGGGCCCACAAGCTGTGCCCACACTGCGCTTCTTGGCTCTGTGTGAAGGCGTCAGTTGTCTCCAGAAGGCTGGGGCTGTTGGAGGCTACGGTGCTCCAGGTGCCGGAGCATAGATTCCCCTGCAAACCATGGAAAGGACTACGTTGGAGCAGGTTATTTCCATGCAACCTGTGGAGAGGAGGGATGAGAGTGCGGCTGGCTGGGCATCTGGCTGCTGGCCAAGCTTAACCCACCACAGAGGAGCACAAAGTCCCTGGACGAAACTGAAGACAACCGCCAGCCTTAGCAAGAAGCCAAGTGAGGCAGCCAATAAAGAAACATGGAGAACAGGAAAGAGTCTTTATTTTCCTCTCCTCTGTGGAGCTTATAGCCTAGTTGTCAGGATGCTTATGGAGGACTGTCCCAGCTGCACTTCATACTAGTTCTATGGGTTTGTCACAACCAGAAACGCAGAAACTGTCCTTGGAAGAGGGACTTAAACACAGGATTCTTCCCCCCCCCGTGAAAACCATGAGCTGGAAAGGCAGCCTCCTTGCTACTTCCTTTTCTGTCCCAGTGAGTCTTTTATTTATTCATGCCACAAGGAGCAGCTTTGATAAACAGGCTGTAGAGAGCTTAGGCGTTCCCTTGGTATGTGTTTTGGGTATCGCCCTAGAGCTAGGGAGAGGTGGCTCTGACACCGTTCACAGAGACTCCCCTTGCTGGGTGAGTTTTTGCCGCAGAGCTTTCCTGCTGTCATCTGGAAGGAAGTAAATTGCTTTTCCTTTTGCAAAGACTGTTCTGGTAAACGTTTTCGCAGTGCATCTTTGAATTCAGTTGCTTTGACCAGGCATACGGAAGACAGCCAAGCTTTTGCATCCTGGTGGGGCGTCAGCATAAGCCCTGTCAAGACCGTGTCACCTCTGACCATGGTCAGAAGCAGGACTTGGAGTGAGAAAGGGATTTAAATATTGAAAACTGAAGAATGTCTCAACAAGAAGCATTGGACAAGCAGCAGTTTTGAGCATTGCAGAATCTTCCTATGTCCCACTTTAAGTGCTTAGCTTCCTTTTTAGATCTGAGCAGAATTAATTTATCCAAGGTCACACAGGGAAAAGGGAACTGGCTCTACATATCCTGAGCTGCAGCCCAGTTGCTTACGCATGAGGCTACTCGTAGAGTATCTGTGGAATATCTTTGATGCTATTGCTGCAGCTCCTTTCCTAAGTAAGAAGGAGCAAAGAGACAGAACGAACTGAAGCCAGTGGCAAGAGCAGGCACAGAGAGAGGGACTACAGCTTTTGGTAGGGAAAGGAAGAGTAGAAAAGAAGGCATGTAGTTGAGATCAATTCTCTCTTGGAGGCAGAAATGTGCAAAAGGTAACTATCTATCTCCCTCAGTTAAAAGCAAGAACCATGCAGCATCAGTGCCCCTAGCACCATGATGCAGAGAAAAGACAAAGAAGCCAGAGAGGGCTGAGGATGCCACCCAAACTACTAAAAAGTCCAGGATCAGCAGGCACAGACTCAGCAGCATCAGCACTGGATGTTGTCAGGAAATGTCCACACATTCAAATACTTGTCTGCAGAGAAATTTAAAAACAATAATCATCATGGGGGGTTGGAGGGTGAGAGGAGTGGGGGAGGAGTATGTAAAAAAAATCTATACAAACAAAAATTGGGGTTTCTGTTGGGAAATTCTGTCAGGTTAATATTTTTCTGAACTCTGCCTATGAAACTCCTGAGCAATTGATAAGGACCAATTAACAGTGTGCTGGGAGGAGGTAGGTGATTGGTAGAAGGAAGGAGACACCCCTACTTTCATTGCAGTTTGTGGCAAGATTAGAAGAAGTGGCTGCTTAGGAGCCTGAGAGAGCTTCTGCTGGCACATTGTAGGTTATTAAAAAGGAAGATTTCACTTCCTATCACTGATTGACTAATTATATCTGCATAGTTCAAATGAAGATGTTCTGAGACATCCCTTCGCAGACAGAGCAGGAATGCAAGCCTCTGCTATTTGATCTCTTTTCTTACATTTACATTTGGAATTCATGAAAAGGAGCAATGAGTAAAGCCAGAATCAGTACAGGCAAATGCTGGGCCAGCTCGGTCCACACAGCCCTGCCCTGGCATTTCAGCCCTGCTCTGCATAGGCCTGCGCCGATATGACCTGCCCCCAGCTCCCATGCAGTTGAATTGTGCCCCGGGTCAGCAGCAGTATTTTCAGTTCAAAGCAAGCTACAATTAGTCCCATGGTAACTGTGAGCACCACGTGCCATGTTATTTGGAAATATAGAAAGTCAGGAATGCTGGAACATTTGTGAACAGGAAAGTTTTTTGTTTTGTTAAAGAAACATCCTTAAACTGGAGCCATGTGCTCTTTGCATCTTGTCTTCCAAAACGCAAACCCTCTGCTATGCCAAGATCCAAACACTTCTGAGAAGTGAATCACCATAATATACAATATGGTGATTCACTATGCATATTTGTGTGCATCAGAAGCTTCAACAAAACTCAGACACGCCCACTGCCAGTGCCAACATATGCTGGTTTTGACTTTCCTTTGGGGGAATTGTAACCCATGCAACATTTGCTTGAATCATGCAATGCGTATCAGCATCCAAAACTGCCCAACAGAAAAGCTATTATATTAAACTGCCAGTCCTGCAAAGGGCCTTTCCATCCACCTTTCTAGGACCAGTTCCTCTCCCTCCACTCTCTCACTGTCACCTGGCTCCTGGGAGCCTTAGAATAGTGGCTTCATTATTCTCACAACAGTACAGGCAAATATTACTTGTGGAGTGAGTCACTTTGGTTCATATGCTGATTGCTATCTTATCACAGGCTCCAGTCAGAGCCATTTTAATGATGCTCAAACAGCTGAGTTATTAAAACAAACCCAGAGGCAGCCAAGCGTAAAGGAGCTGGAGTCAGCTGAAGAGACAGGGCTGGAGCACTGCCCTCCTCCTCCCAGCGCCGGTGTGCGGTGCGGCTGTGGACGCTGCTCTGGAAGTCCAGGCTAACGCCTGTGGACTCTGGGAAGGGCAAGGAGCTCTTTGAAGACCAGGGAATGCTGCTTATAATCTCAGCATTAAATTGTATTTAGGGGGTCACTAGAGTCTTGTCCCACAACTTGGCCCCCTTGACTGCTGCAATAGTACGAGTGTAAAAAGTAAAAATATGGTTCTGCCACAAAGGCAAACGAGTTGTCCCTATTATAGCAAGTCACCACGCTGCAAGGGCTTGGGACACAGAGGCATGATTACCTATTACTACTATGGATAAAACCAACTTGCTTACGGGCGAGGTCTTATCACAGCTAAGCTGAGGTCCTCCTCTCGTTTACTCCACAAGGATGAATTTTACTCTGGAAGTACTAAATTCAGCTATGCAAGCAGGCAACTGTTGTAGTCCTTTCCAGTTCTCACATGCGCACATGTTCCCTGCTACCCTCGTGAATGCGGGGAGGAGAGGGAGGACATTCCTCTTAGTGAGGACTTAGTGAGGTCTTGCATCACCAGAATAATTTGTTTGTGGAAGGGGCAGGTTGGTGATCCTGATTATCCATTTGCAGATGTTACAACTAGTGTACTTCCTATGTGAAGCAGGAAAGCCCTATGTTTATGTGACATAAAGGGACCAAGATTTTGATTTTATGCCCAAGCTTTGGATCTAGCAAAATTTGAAGCTTCTCCTGCTCTCATGGGAGATCACAATATTCCTCTGAGATGGTGGCACTCCCTAAGAATGAGAAAAAGAATTTGCTCTCCTATTCCAGCCCAGCTCCTCCCAAGATCAAGCCCTGAGCAAATGATAATAACGCATCTGTCTTTGCAGTGGATGTACGAAAGTTTATGCTGCATGATTCACATGAAAGACAAGAGAGGGTAGGAGTGAGATGGCCACTTCCCACTTCATATAAGTCTTTGAAACTGTAGGGCACTGAGTTAAAATAAAACCTGTGGATCTATAGGGGAAAAGTCCATCTTTCGTCCTTTAAGAGAAGACATAGTTGCTCAGCCTGCAAAATCTTCTCACTTGCACTTCAGGTTTAAGTCCCTTTGTATGTCACAGTGGAAATTCTTTCCCTTTATAATCTTCTTGCTGGCCTATAGGTAATTGAACAGCAGATCCACACAGTAAACCCTTCAAAAGGAATTACAAGGATTACATATCTCATATTCACCTCGTTTCACCCTTTGCAGATGTTGAATGCGAGGCATCAGCTTCTTCCTAATCCGCATCACTCAGATATGTGGAGTTTTCTACCAAGACACATTCCTTCTTTTCCTTCTTTGCCTAGCAACAGTTTCAGGAGAGAACCAGCTGAACTCAGAAAGTTATAGAAAACTTAACTTGAGAAGCAGACACGGCTCTTCGGGAGGAAAAACTGAGATCTGGAAGAAAGAAGAGAGGGAAAATGGGAAATAGATATAGAGATGAGTCTTAGAAGACTTGACTGGTGAGAGAAGATTGTGGCCTGATCCACAGGCTGATATACATTAGTTTTAGTATTTTCTGAAATGGGCTAAAAGCCAGATAAACATGAATCACTCCACTAATTGCCAACAAACCTGGAGTAAAGGACAGAATGTGGTTACATTCTAAGATATTTCATGGCTGCAGATGCAAGGGAGAGCAGGGAATTTAATTAGTGAAGGCATTTCATGAAGGTAAACTAAAAAAGGCATTAATTTAAAAAAAAGGAAAGGAGTTTCCTGAATGCACTAAGCCAACACCACGAAGAAATTTGTCAATGCAGTTACCTAACGGCTAACAAAGTATGTTACCTCCTTGGAAACTGGAGAACATACAATAGGACTAAAGTTGGAAAATCTTTACCTACATAAGAAAACATAGGCAATAAGGAACCTTTTGAAAGCAGTAACTTTCCCTTAAATCAGCTGCCAGGGAATACATACAGATTATTTAAAAGCTCAGCAAATGCAACTCTGGAATTGCCTCTCTGTGGGACAATGTTGCAGGCATGCTCCACTCCAGAGTTTGTAGTAGCACAGGAAGGCTTGCTGCTTTGAGACCTACTGAAAAGTCACAGCTTAGATGAAGTCAGTGGAGATGTGACCTTTTATAGGACCTAAACACACCTGCCCCTGTGCCAGGGAGGAATACCAAAACAGCAGCACATTCAGTGACCACAGTGGTGGTGTAATGCGAATGGACAGAGCCTCCTAAAGATGCAGAAGGTCACGTCTCTACTACAGAGGGGCAATAGTGATTCCTGATTTGGTGGCAATTGAGTCAGAGCAGCAAGTAACTCCACTGAATTGCTAAGGTGATGGGAAGCCAGGTTTATGGGCCAACTGGCCACAGTTCACCAGTGTGACCAGGCTGCTTCCAGGACCTGACCTGCCGTACGCTGCATTGTGCAGACAGATCCTCAGCTGGCTGTGTTTCAGGAATCCCTCCCTCCCTGATCTGAGAGGTTTGCTCAAAAGGGATGTTGGAAACACATACCTGACCTAGCAGTTGGTCATTTTCCCCAGCATAAGCAGAGCAGTACAGAGCTTTGCCTAAGCTGAATGCTAGGTCTTTATTCACTCTGAATATTGCTGCTCATGATGAACTCAGGTCAGCTTCAGTGATGGTGAGCTGACTCCTGAGCCTGTCTAGCTTTAGCCAGTCTATAGGATCTGTAACTACTAGAGTGACTAGTATTCACCATAGGTGATATCTAAATCAGTTAGGAAAATAGTATAGAAAGTCAAGAAAACATAGGCTTCTCAGAGCTAGGTCTTTTCTGAAATATGGATTTAGACTGCACAGTTGTTTAGAAGGTTTTGGAAATGTTCTCTGATGAGCATTTTTACCATGCGAAGAGCATAAGGGTATTTGTGTTGACCAGTATTCCTTCCTAATTCTGTTTTGCTTTCTCTCATTTCCTTTTTTTTCCTGTAGTGTCAGTCTGTATCCATATTCTGGCCAGGAAAATTTTAGTTGTGCTTTACTTCCTGTGTTTGCAGGGAATAACTAACCTTTTACTATCATCCTGACAAATAGACATCATAGCCTTTTTGCCCTCAATTTGTTGTGGTGCTATCAATTTCTTATTCATACAGCTGCTGTCAATGGCTGATATTTGTGGAACGAACTGAGGAAGGAATAAAAACTCAGGGCCT
Source organism: Balaeniceps rex (assembly GCA_013401315.1). Taxonomy (NCBI): domain Eukaryota; kingdom Metazoa; phylum Chordata; class Aves; order Pelecaniformes; family Balaenicipitidae; genus Balaeniceps; species Balaeniceps rex. Next base: position 77,354 of record VYZW01000839.1, on the reverse strand, counting down.
GATCCACTTTGCTTTAAATGTAATTTCTTGAGGTCAAAGAGTGATCCTTCTTACGAACAGCTGGGGTTCAAACCTGGCACTAAAGCTAAGGGTTTCATACCTCATGCTAAGGTGTATGAAACTCTTCAATGTGGGTCAACAAAGTTGCATCATTACAGGCTGTGCTGGTTTTGGCTGTGGTAGAGTTAATTTTCTTTGAAGTAGCTCGTATGGGGCTGTGTTTTGGATTTGTGCTGAAAACAGTGTTGATAACACAGGGACGTTTTCATTACTGCTGAGCAGTGCTTACACAGAGTCAAGGTTTTTTCTGCTTCCCACACCACCCCACCAGCGAGTAGGCTGGGGGTGCATAAGAAGTTGGGAGGGGACACAGCTGGGACAGCTGACCCCAACTGACCAAAGAGATATTCCATACCATATGACGTCATGCTCAGCATATAAAGCTGGGGGAAGAAGAAGGAAGTGGGGGACATTTGGAGTGATGACATTTTGTCTTCCCAAGTAACCGTTACATGTGACGGAGCCCTGCTTTCCTGGAGATGGCTGAACACTGGCCTGCTGACAGGAAGTAGCAAATGAATTCCTTGTTTTACCTTGCTTGCATGTGCGGCTTTTGCTTTCCCTATTAAACTGTCTTTATCTCAATCCATGAGTCTTCTCACTTTTACTCATCTGATTCTCTCCCCCTTCCTACTGGGGGGCAGTGAGCAAGTGGCTGTGTGGGGCTTAGCTGCCAGCTGGGGTTAAACCACGACACAGAGATCTGCCCTGCAGGTGGAGAACAGAGGAGTGATGGTGGCATGATCCCTGGCATGTCACACAGCTTGAAGGTCTAATCATTTTAAAATTGACCTGTAGAAATTCCTTGTAGTGTGGCACAAGCCTGCCACGTGGAGCCAAGATGGAACTTGACACCACACTAGCAAATGGTCCAAATTCAAAAGGTAAGCATTTTTTAGAGGCATTTTCCTTTCTCATTTGCTGGCTTGGTGTATTGTCATATGGATCAGAGGGACTTCAGTGCTCTAGCCAGCTGAGAGTTCTTCCTGCAGATGCGTGGATGGATAGATTAGTAGTTAACCAGTAGCTGGTTTTGAAAGTGTAATTGCAAGCTCAACAAAAGGCTGGATTTTCACATACTCCTGTGATTTTAAGAAAACAAGTATACAGCATAGTGTTATGAGCTGTAACACTGTCTGTGTTGCTCATGCTCGGTAAAGTGCAAAGCTAAGAAGTCATCCCTTAATGCCCATCAGAGATCTTCATGGAATTTTATTTTTCTGTATTAGAGGGAATACAGGGAGCAGAGCATAACTCCCCAAAAGACAAGCTGTCTAGGAAACAAGGTTGCATATGTTTCTGTCACTGTATCGTGCTCATTTTAATGTCCCTAAACTTGAAGATGTGACCCAGAATTATCTATGATCAGCAGTAGGTGGGAAATTCATATTACTTCATGTGCTTGTCTACCTGGATCCTTAGTTGTACCATCCTTTGAGCTCAGAACAGCTCAGGGAAACAAGGCAAGTGTGGCTGAAAGACAACTTGTATCTGTCCAAACTGGCATTTGAATTGGGGATCACAGCGAAGGGCTGACTTCTGTGGTCCCATGACCACGCTCCCAGTTTGTGCCAGGCTATTCCCCTCCTTCATTCTGTCCCTACCTTCAGTGGCATGCCCTTTAAATGAAGGAGTTGGGGTGAACACTACAGTTCTGACAATGGAGGCTTCATGCAACCCTGTGAATACTAGGAAAGTCCCTATATATCCATGGAGGAAAAGTCCTTTTCATGCAGTGCAAAGAGACAGAAGCAGGGTCCATGGTCTGAGCCAGTTGACTGCATCTCTCTTAGGAGTATTTGGAGTGTGTCCTTCACCCTGAGAGGAATAGGTTCTATGAGGAAACCATGTCTGGTTTCTGATCCAGAGCAGGCTTTTATCGCTACAACCAGTGATCAGTCTATGCTGGAAACATGCCATGCAGAATCTGTCTGTGAGGTGTATCAGTGACACAGGGAAAAAGAAATGAAGAGGCGCGTTGACATGGTGCTTTCCTTGACAGTCTCTGCGCTCCATGCTGGAGGTAACTGTCACCGAGGTGAGACTCGGGGCGCTTGACAGCTGACATCCCATTTGGACTTTGCAGTCATTGCTCTTTCTACATCTTCAGCATTGTTATTTTACCCTTTGATGTCCATCTCATTTTTTGCACTGGCCTGATATCCATGGTGCAGCAGATCTGTCCCACTTGTCTTCACATGGTATGAGCTGGGCACCCAGCCTACGTGTACTACTATCCATCTGCAGGACAACAATCGGACCTTCTCTCCTTCTCTGCCTCTGTACTCTTGAGCACGGAAAGGAGCGATGAGAGACTTCATGATCACAAAACTTCCTTGTATGTAGAAGTAAATAGAGATCTACGATTAAGGAACAATAGGAAAGTTTTGTTTCCAAGACCCTGTTTTAGTCAGTGCTCAGGGCAGTCAATGTTTTCTTTCTGAGCTGCTAGTCAATACCCTCCCTTCCTCTCATAGCTCAATGGGCAAGATTAGCCTTTCAGTTACCATGTGCTGGTCAAATCTGAAGACAGGATGGACCATTTCTCTCTCTTCAAGGACTCTCACCACTCTCAGATTTCTGTGTTTCAAAAATGGTTCAGTTGTCCTTCAATTTGAGTCTGGGATGTAATTATGGTAGGGGGCTCATGAGTCAGAGGTCGCAATCTCCCCCTGCCGGAATTACCTTTCCCCTAGTTACTGTTTTTTGGCACCTTCTGGGATAGGATGTTCCCTTTTATCAGTTTCTCAGCTCTCCTTCGAGGTCTAGTTGCTCCGGGATGTCCTTGGTTAATGTTTGTTCTTCTGATTAGGGATGATCTAGTACCCTTTATTTACAAAAACATCTTGACCTGATACAATGTTAGCTGAGTTTCAGAGCTAGCTTTCAACAAAGGGATTCCAAAATACAACTTGTACAATAACAGCAGCTCCAGATTCCTACAATTTTTAGGAGGGAGGCAGTAGAAACAGGTAACAGCAGAGTCAAAAAGCTTCTAGCCTAATGCATAAATGGATGAGAGAAATAATTTTGGTTAAGCACACTGAAGTAGCCCAGAATTATTACAAAAACGGTTCCATAAACTTAATTTTGTCGGAGTCAATGTTTATTGGAGTGCATGTTTATTGTCCTTTGATGACTTTTCTACCAAATACACTCTGTTTATAAGTAGCACTGAAGTATTCAATAAATACACTGAAATCTCACCCTGACTAGCAAGTTGGACTCTTTCTGGCTCCAATATCATTGTTGGTAATAGGCTCTGGGAGCAGAACTTCATTAAGCTTCTGTTGACAATTCATTTAGCACATTGAAACCTGGTTTCCTCTCCTATGGCCGTTTGGGCTTGGCAAGCCTAAAGGGGTCAGAAGTTCCTGAATCTCATTACTTGGTGAGTGGGACTCTGAGCAGGAGAGGGGAATGGAGTATTTCAGAACAAACGCCGCTGGGAGCAAATTCCTAGTTCAGGTGGGATTCATCTTACTTATCTTCCACCCTCTGAATCTGAGGTAACTTGATTAAGGCAATCTTTAGGCTCTCAGAGAGGGAAAAGTTAACCAACCACAAGTCATCCTCTCTCTGTTAGACATTTTATGAAGATGGATGCCCATTTGGAGGCACCTGTCTTTATCTGTTGACTATAGGGAAAACTTTGAGATTAGATGAGGTGTATAACGTTCAGATAGCTCAAATTTCAGGAGAGAAATCTCTCCTAAGGGCCTGATGGAGCCTGCTTCAGTGGTATGTTTTCCATTCAAAGGACTAGGACATGCTTCATCTAACAGTTTCATCACATTCAACCTTTACCTGTATAACATGCAGCCTTTAGTCAAAGGGGAGGAATGAATCAGCTTTACCAGAACCTGAAACTTTCTATTACACATCAGCATAGTATAGGTCCCAAACCACTTTTTATTAGATGGCTAAATGTCATTAACTGTATTGATGAGGGGGAAAGAGAAAGGTGAAAAATTATGCACACTGATGCTGTAGCTACTTCAGTTCAATGTAAACTCTGTCAGACTGTGTTACTATCCCGTATAACTAGAAAAATGAAATATACGGACATACATATATCTGCCTGCATTCTGCTTTCAGTAGCAAGGAACATATACATACACTCATGGTACACACATTTTTTACCCTTCAGGCTGACAATGGAAATAATAAAAGCTCAAGAGAAAATCACCTGGAGGACAACACAAATCTTCACACAAAGAATAACCTACATTATGCCTCACAGCCTCTCCTTTTTCTGTATCCTGACAGATGAAAATGGTGTAGCATAAAAGTTGGAAACTTAAAATGAAAGCAAGAAGAAGACACAGAGGAAGAAGAATAATCTGAATGAAAAAAACATAGTGATTGATAATATAATGTAATATTATAGTGTTCATAGAAAAGAGCTCTTGGAACTGAACTTATTAATGACTTCAGAGCTGCATAATTTTAATATGTGAAAATAGAACTGCCTTGAAAGGGAAAGCTAAAGCCAAAGTATATATCCAAAGTCTGTTTAAAGGACAACATTTTTTTATTCCAGACTGGGTTGCCATAACTTTCCAAGATTAGCGAACTCTAGCAGGGTTGGAAAAGCATCAACAGTGATGTTAAGAGACCTGCTGTCAAGTGCTTTCTATAGATTTTAATTTCTTTTTCTTAACTCTGACTATCTAGAATAGCCCTTTTGAAGTTCAAGAACACAACACTTCCCTGCTGGCATTATCCTCATCCATGTAGCACACACAGCTGATCCCCTTTTCCCTCATCCCCAGCATGGCTCTTTCATCACATCAGAGCCTGGAATGTCTCTCAGTTTATGTTTTTTTCCTTCTGAATGCAGGATTATTACTGAAGATGCCAGCAGAGATGTGGTAAGAGGCAGAAAAAGCCCTACAGAGCCGAACATCCCCAAAAGGGAGAACAATGAAGAGCAGGAAGCTGCTCTCAGCCGAGTTCATTGCCCATTCAGAGAACTGTGCTATGCTACATTATTGGTTCTGTCATATACTTTGTGCACTTGTGGTCACCTAACCTCATGGTGCCTCTGCTGCCTCCTATAAAATAGGATTGTCCTTAATAATGATAATTTATGACAGCGCTGGAGTCTGAACAGAGCTGTTTTTCTACTATTGTAACTGGGGACTCTCTACAGAGAGGGCTGACACCTCACTTTCTGGTTTTCACCATGAAGGTTCACTTTCCTTCATAAAAGAAGGGTGCGAGTAGCAGACACTAGAGCCATTTGAATGCCACCAACAGCAATTCTCTGTTGTTTTATTTTTACTTCCTAAATGAATGGATACAGGCTGCATGCACAGCCCTTTCAGGATCATTGTCAGCAAACAGCAGCAAGGTAGAGTTTTAATTGTATGTTCACTCACAGAAAACAGGTTTGAAACTTCTGTGCTCTTGTACCTGGGGAAAGTGAATTTTAAGTTCACCTTCTGGAAGTATTTGTATTGAGTAACTCAGGCTTACACTTCTGAAACTGGGGAATAGAAATACTACCACTAATCATGGTGTAACTGCATGGCTCTCTTGTGAATAGCGAGCTGCCGATAAAAGCAGTCTTGCAAAAATGTCATCAAATAATTTTGAATAACAAACCATTCTGAAGCATTCACAATCTGCTAGTGGCTGTCTCTACAAAGCACAGAGAGAAGACCATCAGGCAAATTATTTACTAGCAATTATTCAGCCAGATTTACTGAGAAATGATCTTCTCAGAAATTGGAGCTCAGCATAACAAAAGCCTTCATTTTACAATTTAATTTCTCCCCACCTACTGCCATTTCTTGCACCTTATTCTCTCCTCTCAAATCCTTAACCACAGGATTTGGTTAAAAATCTTTACTTTGAAGTAATTAGTAGTAGCACCTGTGCAGACCTTAAAGTCCCAAAAGTAGTTTTTGTCTGCAGCAGATGAGGTATGTACTTATTTTGGATTACAGTTCCAGCTCTGATCTCCCTGATTGGAATGGGACTAATGGACTTAGACTGCAAAAATAGGAAGGCTGTCATATTTGTTTTGCTATTTCCAGTCTGAGGCTCACAAACAGCTAAAACATCTGCAGAAGAATGCTAAGAAAGCAAGGAATGGCATTCAGATCTCCTGCAGCTGACCTTGCTGCCTTAGTTACAGGACCATATATCTTCCTTAGAAACTGAAAATAAAACCAGAAGAGAGAAAAAATACTCCCAGATCCTCTCCCACTCTTCTTCAACATATGGATCACGACACTCTCCGGGTAGAAAACTGTTTGTTACAACAGTATGACCTAACACAGCTTCATCTTATACAACATTCCTCATCCCTGCCCAGGCAGTACTGCCTCCCTCAAAGTACTGGCAGAATTAAAGGAATAAATGGTATTGAAAGGGCGAGAAGAATGAAGAGGTTGTGGTAGAGAACAACAGGGAAGTTTTCAGCTGGGATTTGCAATGAGATGAGGGAATCAAGGAAGTTAAGAGAAATAGCAAGGCTGTTCTCTCACTGACTTCTCAGAGAGGTGCAAACACAGTGCTCAGGGGCATAGGCAGTCAAGACCAGAGGACAAGAGTCTGAAAACAAAGCCGTAGGCACTGGGGGCTGGATTTGAGTTTTGTTATCTGCACTGTATTGCATCTGCCCCTTAATAAGCACAATGAGTCAGGATGCTTCCAGCAAGCAACTGCTGCTGCTCCAAAGCTTTCCAGGATGCTGTGGTGTTTCCTTCCTCCCTTTTGGAGCTACAGGCTGCCTGGGATGCTGAGCATGAGTGTGTCAGGGCAGAGAAGATGGTGGTCCACATGCGCTTCCCTGCTCATTCAAGCCAGCCTGACGGTCTGCAGCGAGTGCCAGCTTCCTGCTGTACTCCATCCATGTGCTTGTTAGCATTTCATTTTGGAGCCCGAGAGCACTTCAGAGGCTCCTTGTTTGAGCAGTGAGGACCATAAATGGTACAGATCAAAACAAGAAATGGACGGGGGCAATCGTCTGCCTCTGGTGATTGGACATCTTTGTCATCTGGATGAGTTTTTGCAGCCTGTTAGTTCCCAAGACTAAGTTGATATTGTAGGTATTAATTATTATATGGAATATGCCGCTGACTAACTAAATGCTCTCCTGGAGGCACTTTGGAGGTGCAGCTGATTTAATGCATAGCTGCTGATTGGCACTCCTGGGGGCAACACATTTCTGCTTCATTTCCAGATCACGGCGGGCTGGATGTGACTGAGCAGTCTGGCTGCTTCCAAGCTGAGCATTTTTTGCGATCCATGGGATGTCTACTCTAAGCTGAAGATGTTGATAGGAGTGCAATTGTGATGGTGCCTAAATAAAGCCATCAGGTGGAAAAAAGATTGTCACTGGTGAGTTTTCCATGCACTTACAAGGACTTGAAACTGCTGTGGTGAAGTGGGACTGTTTTCAGAGATGTGTTAAAACTGAGTGCACCTGCTCCAAATATGATCTTAGTATTAAAGCCAAACCATTGCAACTGCTAATCCAATATATCTAGCAGAGCTATTGGAGGGGCAGAGGACTCCTCTGTGCTATTCAAACTGTGATCTGTGTACAGCCTTTGGAGTTCTTGCTGGCAAAGCTGTTGAAGGGTTTACAGTCAGAAGTCCCACAGCATTTGTAAAAATAAGAGTTGAAATAAAGAAAAAGGTAACACTTCCCCAAATCTCTGTGCCCAATATCCCCTGAGTTGTGCAATACCCTCTGTGTTGGTAGCCGCTGTCAGCTTTCACTGTGACAAGCTAAGCCTGCATATCCATGGGTGTTGTAAGTCGGCAACAGAAATGGAAGCCTGAACTTATGGCACCAAAAATGACTTGCTCCTTTCTGAGTGAAGAGAGCACTGCGCGTCTAAGTTGTAGGCCCTTGTGTCTGCTGGGGCCAGCAGTGGCCTAGCTGGGGATGTCTCCATTCGAAGTTCTCTGCTTGGTGCCCTGTTTATACGTGGTATGGGAAAGTCCCTGCCCCGGAGAAGTTCAGCCCTGCCATTAGGAAAGACAGACAAGGCAGGGAAAGGAAAAGTTGCTGTCTTGCCGGTGTTCTTTGACTAGCACAGAGCACAAGTAGAAATTATCTGTATCTGCATGCCGATGTCCATGAAGTCCATGTGTTGTTAAGCCCATTATAGCTGCACCATAAGTATTTTGCAGCATCTTTCAGCAGAGGATTATTTTGGGCCTGGCAGAGTTCTCCTAAGGCTTCCCTTTCCTCTCCTTTTCCTAAGCTCTCGGCTGGGCTCTGAGTTTACCACAGAAGGCTTGCAATCTGCAGCTGTCACAATAACTTTTGCATTGTCTGCAAATACCCATCTCCTTCATATCCCTCCTGCCAGCCAACTGCCTGCTGTGTATGCTTTACGGGTATTTCTATGTTTTCGTCCTGCTCTGCTTAGCAAACATGTTTGTCTTGGCCCATACTAACAATTGCTGTGCTGGGTAGCTATAGCGAAAGACATGGAGAGAAAGCCATTCAGTTCTTCTTTGGGAAACCTGTGGCTTAACTGCTCGTTGCTGGTATTTCCAGGTCATTACTGGTAGCTGTGAAAGTGCAGGAAGAAAATGCAAAGGGATGCCTGTGTTACAGCCTCTGCGGTCTTCCCCAGACAGCACAGCCCAGGCTGGCTGGGAAGGCACAGGAGAGCGGTGTGTTTCAGCATCTACCTGTAGGCAGCAGAATTGCCAGCCAGAATATGGCAGCGTAGCAAAGCTGGCTCCCCCCGCACCTCTCTGCCTTGCAGGTGGCTGGACATCCTGCTAAGCAGGACACCTCCACCTCACAGTACTCCCCATAGAGAGCTGCATGCCTGTAAGGAACAGCAAAGCACGTGCTCTTGGGAAGAGTTGTTTTCCCCACAGTTTTCCTCCTGAGTGTCTCAGCTTCTTCTCTCTCATGCCCCCAGCAACTCATGTTAAGAGCAAAGAGGAAAAGTAAACGGGAAGCATGCACAATTATCTAGGCTGAAGGAAGTCACTGCAAAAGGGACACTGCAGAATCCAGCAAGGGTGGAGGAGAGAATAAAGGCATGCCAGCAGAAGGAAGTAGGGGTGTATTACAACAGGGTTTTTTAAGGAAAGAAGAATGCATGAAGGATACCTGATAGTGAAGGGTTCTGTAGGGAGGAAGGGAGCTGTGTGTGCATGAAAGACACTCATGGGTGAAGGAAGGGGGTGCGAGGTGTAAGGAGGAGTGGAGACAGAAAGGGAGGGAGGTAGGAGGTGGGGGTTGCATACAAAGGGTGAGTGTTGGAGTTTCCTGTGGAGCTGGGGTGTGCTGGAGCTGGGATGAGAGAAGCCATGGCAAGCAGAGAATTAATAGGTAAGGACTGTCCATGTGTGTGTATGTCCTAGCTGTAATAACAGAATGTGCCTTGAAGTGCTGTGAAATCGTCTCTGCCTTCTATGAGAAAAGAAATGTCTGGGGAAATAAAAATAAAAATAATAAAAAACCCCCAGATATAAAAAGAACCTGGCAGTGGGAGTAGGTCGTGCTTGTGGGTTTGACAGAGCTTGAAAGAAAACATGGGCTCCATAACGTTATTAATCAGCCCATGCTGAAACCCGCTGCAGATGGCATACGGTGAGCTGAAAGGGCTGATGCTCAGCTGCGAGCTGCTGGCCCAGGCAGAGGTCAGTGTTGCTTGATTCTGCCAGTCCCACTCCCAAAACAGAGCCTGGCCTGGGGACTGGGGACTGGCTGGGTCTCAGTGCTGCACGAGCAGTGAGAGGGCACAGGGGGATGTCAGAGCGGGCTCCAAGCTCCGTTTCTGCAGTCTTACGAGCCTGTGCTGTCGCTCACTTGGCAGAAGGCAGGGAAAGCGGCTGCTCTCTGCCAAGAGCTCGAAGTGTTTGTGTTTGAGACCACCTCGCCTGCTCATCTCACAAGAGGACACGCTGCTTTCTTTGGCCTCCCTCAGCCTTCTGCTTACTTTCGGATGGTTATAAAAAGAAATTATCTTTTAAAAGTGTATTTTTAAAGAAAGCAAAAGCAATATCATTGTCACACAGGAACCCTGCATTTTGGCATGGCTGTCTGTATTTGGCATTTACATTTTCATATTTAGTGTTTAACTGGAAAACTAACCTGGGATTTAGGATCTCTTTTGGCATTGTTCGGTTTATGTAGCGTGAGTATAGCCATGATTTGCATGTGCTTGGGAAGCAAGCACCCATAAGGATTTACCCTGTAACTGTGAGGGCAATCAAATATATAAACAGATAAATTTCCTTCAATGGCCACAATCAAAGGTCTTCCCTGACCCCCTCATTAGGAGCTAATCTTCTCCTCTGGCAGGACTGGGAAGTGCTTAGAAGAGACGTTAATCTTTCTCCCTTTTCTAAGCACCCTTCACCTTCTCTGTCGTTACTGCTTCTAACCTTGCCTACTGTGGGTCACTTCTGCTGCATCTATTGCCCGGCCCTGACTGCATTTTTAGGCTCTGCTGGTCATTTTCTCTCACAGCCTTGCCAACAGTTCCTCGTTTGGTATGCAAACAGTTACACTCCCCTCACACGGAGCCAAAAACATCTTCTAAATGTTGAATTCTATCACAACACCCAGATTATTAGAAATACAAATATCTCCTTGCTATAAATGGAGACGAAAATGACAGAGGAGCAAAGTTACATGTTGGCACCTCAGGAAACTCACTCACACCTGTGCTATTGCAGCATGCAGTAGGGAAAGAAGATAGTGAAGGAAGGCTTACAGCGACTGAAAAAGTGCTAGGAGCCAGTTCTGATGGCTAAAGTGGTGAGAGTTGTGTGGGGCTATAGTGGCTTTGGTGGGGACCCCTTAGATGGGGGCTGGCGGCACAAGGGAAATGGATGAGCTGAGGTTCTCCTGAAACCTCTGGCTCCTGCTGTGCTGGTGCTTCCTAGAGAGAGCTTTAGTTTTGAATCAAATCAATCTTCTCTGCTCCTGAGCCTTTGAAAATTGTGTGAAGAAACTCTGTTCTGCCCATTCACCCATGATAGAAAAAAGGAAGGCAGGTGCTTAATGAGTGTTAATAAATAACACTTTATTTCCATGGTAACATTTAAGACATTAGGCAAAGACATTTCAACAAAGACAGATGCCCCCTCTGAAACAGAAGAGTGCCGCGAAGATGCATTTCACCTGACTATAAGGACTTGTCCAAGGCATGTCCTTTGGGAGTTTTCTTGCCGCAAAATCTCTGAAGAGTCAAAGCAAAATAGAAGGATCTCCAGAGAAGATTCAACACAACTAAGGTGTAGGTCACACCATGAAAACTCTCTCTCTCTCTCTCTCCCCCCTCCCCCCAGTGGTTGCAGACAGAGGGAGTGATCCCATAGGACTATCCTCCTTACCCAGGTACTGCACATTAGCTGGGATGCGTCCCAGCTGCATAGGTTCTGTCTCCACCATGCATTCACCACCCATACTTTTTTGGAGTGGTGGTGCATCCTCACAGCACCCTGTTGGGCACTACCATGAATATTGTGCTCTTGACTCCAAAGGAAGGTGATAATAGTTCTTTTTTTGTCCCCATGGACATAGTAGGTGTTTAGGAAAAGCAAACACCTGTGCTCTCCCCAAAGTAGGTTCTTGATGAAGAGTGCATGACTCCCAAAGACATCTATCAGAAGAGCTAAGCCAATGTAATGAGGAGGTACCAATGTAAGCACCAGTAAACAGAGGAAGTAAGCAGTTCTCTTGAGCCATTGTTTTATTCTGTCACCGTTTCTGGGAGGAGGGAACTGCATGCTGTCCTTCGAGATGGGCTGGCTCTTAGGGACTCGCTATGACCTGATATGAGTTCACAGATGTGCCTCATGCATTTCTCTTGGAAAGACTTTTGGAAATGTTACCACATTCATTTTATTTTTGCAATCAAGCTTTGAGAGAACAGAAAACTGCTTGAAGTGATGGCTCTGAGTTCCCAGAGGTACTATGCTGTCAAGTCCGATGTCCCTCTGAGACTTTAGGTGACTTAAATGTGTCACAGGACCCTGTCACTCTTTTCAGAGGTTTGTCACTTCAGTGTGGGATGGAAGTGGAGGCAGAAACTAAAAATGTTGAAGAAGAATGATACACTGCAGCCTCTTACTGTCTGTGTTTCTAATCCTTTAACTGTATGCAAACTCCTCTTCAAAGCCTGTGTTTTCAGTACAGAACAAGATCCCTCTTAGTGCCGTGTCATTGAAGACTCATTCTCTTAAAGGACCTTTGAAGCATGACAAGGTTTCTTTATTGGAGAATGCACTGATGTGGCTCTTCTTTTGGCAAACACAAGATTTTGGATTTCCAGTCCTTTTCACATTCTCCAACATGTATTCCTGATGTGGCTTCCCAAGTACTTTCAAGCTTAGGGTCTAAATAATAAAACATCAGTGACTTCTTTGTCTATTTTATTAATCAGATACCATCAGCTGAGAGATCAAGAATGAAATCAGGTTCATATTCCAGCTAGCTTCCTGTGCTTCTAGTCCTTTGTACCCCAGAGCCTGGGCTTCTCTGAGTTTTGTGTGCTCATGCGCCTGTGAAAACAGTAGTCTGCACTTACCTGTCTGTTTAATAGCTGTACTCCTACATTGTACCAACAGCGTGCAAAGGATCCGATAAGCAGTTAGAAAGATACATAGGCCAGATATAGCTCTCATTAATCACAGTGAAAAAAAAAGAATTAACTCAGTTTGCTACAGGGAAACTTTCTCACTTGTGAACTCAAAATCCTGCCTTCATTTCTATTTTTTTTCCTGTCCCTTCCCCTCCACTTTCTGTCTCTGGACCATATGACTCTACAGCAGAGTATTTCAACTATCTCTTACAAGTCATGCATTCAGACTACAATTTTCCTAGAGAGGAAAGATGAAAATATATGGTGTGTCAAATCATATATTTTATCTGTCATCTAAACTGTACAATTTTGTAATATCCTTTTATATTTTATAATATTATCTTGCATTTTAGATACTGTGCCACATATTTCAGGCACCTGCTGTCTGTGATATATTATGCCAGATCGACTCATGCTGTAACAACTTCTCAGTTATTTTTACCATCTTGTAAGACGATGAAACTTACAGCCCTTGGCTGTTGCTTAACTTGCCTTGTGTTACCTGGTGGAAGCCATGGGAATAGATAGATGGTCTTTCCCATAACCATGTAGCTGGAAAGAGAAACAGGAGGTGACCTAAAGCAGAAAGGGGTGGTGCATCTGCACAAGCGAAAGTGGTCTGGCAGAGTAGAAGTCAAAGGGGAACAGATGTGAAAGGACATCTTATTGCCTTGCTTGATGGTGGCCTTACTAGGAGCTGGGGTAACTTATCATCTCCTGGGTGTTCATCTCTGTCGGCCAGTAGGAAGGGCAGAGCTCTGGTGCTGTGTGAGATCCCAGACAGATGCATGGTGGTTGTACCTGTGCCCTGCAGGGAGGCATGAGACTGAAAGTTCCTCATGTCTGTGGCTGTGTTTATAGCCAGACAAATGACAAGGCTGGTCTGGCTTTTTGCATATTCATCAAAGTATCCTGCTAACTTGAAATATTCCTGTCTTTTAAGGTTAATTGCCACAGGGACACGTAGACAGCTTGAGATGCAATAAACAGCAATTTGGCCCTTTCTCTAGGCAAATCTGAAATGCTTCTGAAGTGCTAAACTCAATTTAAGTTTCCTTAGTTTTGAAGCAAGTTTCTTCCTAATTTCATCCAGTTGGAAAAGTCAAGAAGAAAATACAAGCTTAGGTATTTTTGACACATGAAAGTTCAAGAAGTACCCAGAATTCATTGAATGAACAAGTTGCTGTAATATACCTGGCCAGTCTCCCATCTCAGGAGACATGAATCAACACCACAACTTTGGGACACTTTATTAGAGTCCAATTATACCACTGAGATGCTTGTCTGTCTCTGGTTTAGGCCTGGATATAATAGGTACAGATGATTCTGTTTTACTGTTTAAAAACACCACGTAACACGTTAGCCATGGAGATAACAGAAGTTGTCATTCCATTTTGTTCTTTTTAGAGAAAAATGGTAGTGGATGGGGACACAGCAACACAGCCCTGGAGATAAGATGCCAGGAAAGCTAACAGAGCAAGCACAGCTCAAGGGATAACGGGATGAGCAGCTTCTGCCAATCTGTTTCCATGCCTCAGACAAATCTTGGCCCCACTCCGAGATGCTTTGTAGTGGAATAAACAGCTCTTCTCCTAGGAAAGACCAAACAAACCACTTGGGTGCTTCATGTGAATGGATCACAGATGTTAAGAGCCTTCAACAACCTTTCAGTTCATCTGGACTGTTAGAAAATTCTGTCTCTCTTCCCCACTCCATTGGTCAACTGATGCACCACAGCTGACTCTGGACCCCATCCTCTCCTGTCCAAAAAGGAGAAAATATTTTTCCTTCCATGTGACATTTTGCAGACAGCTGCATTCTTCTTTGCAAGTTGCAAGTTCATCCTTCGGCTATTATTCACCCAGTTGAAAAAATGAGAATTCAAATTGGAAGCGTTTAGTCAATTTCTAAATGTGTGCCCTGGAGGAGGTTCTCTATTTAGTGAAATCTGCCAGAAAGTAAAACAACTCAGAGACTCCTATATAGTCTCTGTGGGCAGGTGGGCTTTAGACAGTATGAAGATTAAACTGCAACACCTAATGTGATGATGCTTTTTTAGTATATCCAAAGTAATTTTTTGAACCAGCTCCAGAATTGTACTTTCGAAGAAAATATAGCTTAATTTAAAATTAAAATAGATGATGTTAAGTGCATCTGGGGAATAGGTACCAGTACACATCTACTCTTCTAATATAGATTATTTCATGCTGTTTATGCTGGCTAAATAAAAGAGCATGTAAATATATCCATCGATGTACACATTATGGATATATATTGCACAGAGGAAGAAAAAAAAAAAGTGCTTGAACAGACAAATTCCTGAAATAAAAATCAAGCTTACAGCATGTGACTAAGGTGTTGGTACCACCAGGAAAGGGTTAGGATAGCAAAGCATCTCTGTCTGTTGGTTCTTTTTCACAGGCACTCTTTTTGCAACATCAGATGCCAAGTTTTACTGGCTATCTTGTATGAAGACAGATGTTTTATGATCAGAGATTAATTGATAAACTTTATAGATGATGTTTGTAAAACTTCAAAATGAGCATGTCATTATAATCACTTCATCGCAGAAACGGTGGCACCTTAAGGAAGGTGTAATGAGATAATATTAGTGCTGTTCTTCCCATGGGCTCTGAGGCTGTGATGCCAAATGGAGATGGAAGTGGTGGGATAAAGGGCTCTCACATGCTGCTGAGTAATAAGTGATAGCAATACATGAAATGGCTCATATACAACTCTTGTGTCGTTGCTGCACAGGGAGTCTGTACACCCCAGCCTACCGTGCCTAGCTGCTGAGGGGAACAACACCTGGTGGGGATGGCCAGGATGTGGGGAAGTGACACCCTGTGGGGACAGCTACAGTGTAGAGGGCAGGGAGATGAGCCCACGGCTGTTTGCAGAGTCCTCGGTCTTGTTTCCCCTCAGTGATCTCTTCCAATATAGCTCTGTTTTGGGGTGTACTCTGATCAGACGGCTTCTTTTTTCTTTCTTTTTTTTTTTTTAAAGTGCCTTTTGAAACTTATTAAGTGAGTAGTCACAGGATAGATGAGTTTTATGTTCCAACACAAGCTGAGGCAAGATATTAATTTGACAGCTGGGCTCTGGCTCTATTGATTTTAAATTCCAAGTGTAAGTGCTGGACTTTGGGGCAGGATACAGTGCACAGATGCTGAACCTCTGTTTACTGGCAAAACTGTGCTCAGCCTTGACTGTGAAGTGACAGTTGATGCCCTTGTCCTCACGATAATAATGCAGACCCTGAAAGAAAACACCCCTGAATTCTGGGTCTGGATGCATTTAGCTTTACATATCTGAACATTTGCCCTGCTGGACTGGGATCTGTGACAGTTTTTCATCTGCTTGGAGTTCCAGGCTATAACTAGGCAAAAGAAAAACTTGATGTGTCTCAAAAGATGGTGAAAGCCCAGGTCTTGGACTGATTTCTGCTTTAAGGTTTTCAGCAGTTTTCAAGTCTTCTCTCCTCCATGTCAACAAAATTTAGGCATTTAGCCTTCCTGTGTGGTCTGAGGAGAATGATGGACACCTTTCAGAGGCTGTGCAGCACATGTGACTTTAACATTATTCTGAAGGGAGGTGAAAGTGGCTGTCTTAGGTTTGATTGCAAAAGGGGCAGAGGTGATTGTGTGAGATGGAAAGAGCAGACCTGGGGCAGCTGAGGTGCACAGCAGCCCATCCCCCTTGGGCAGCCGTCATTTTGCTAGGTTCTGTCTTCTGCTCAACTCTAACACTAATTTCTGGCTCAGACTGAGACTAAGAAAGACCCCCAATTCTTGTCCACAACGGAAACTTCCTCTCATCATTGATCTCTTTGCTGCTCCAACTTGCCTTTGGCTGCCCTGTTCCAGCCCTACTCCAATGGGCAGGGTGTTGAATATGATTCAACTCTTGTGCGGAAAATGATAACAGTCCTCATGGGCTTATTCTTCTCTCCCTTGTGTCAGTGAGATATAACTGCTGAAATCCACTTGGTTGCACTGAGATGACAAGCCTGGTCCTCTAGTTGCATTAGAGGACCTCTGGGATGTTTTTGTTTTATGGGAAGGCTTACTAAGGATATGAAAATGTTGTTTACTTATGTGGCATTATGAGGACATGTAGCCATTGGCCTTACAAATCTGGGATGTAGGCAGCTGCCTGTGGTGTTTTTGCCTTACCCTTTCTCTCAAAAGCAGGGAATTGGCTGTATTCTCTGCAGGGTTTTCCCTGCATGAATGCAGCCTCCATCTGTTCAGTGATACCAGCTCTCTAAGACTTCTCTGCTGCTGGGGCAGCATAAGAGGAGCTGACTCTCAAGCATCATCGTGGTCACTCATTTGAGTAAGTACTGCTCATGTGAGTAAAGGTAATAGAATTAATCTCTAATTCTTTAAGAAGGGCTGTGAATTTGCTGTGAATTCAAACCAAAAGTGGACCATAAGAGCTGAAAACTGGAGATAAATCATTTTGGCTTTTCCCGTAGACTGTGTATTTTGCTGGATCATTCCTTCAACATCCCTAGTTTCAGCTTTTGCCATTTGTCAATGCAGGTGCCTAGCAGTGGCACTCAAAATAAATTTATAGCCATCCTTCTTAAGTGTCTGTCTGTCATCATGGAAGATAACTTGCAGAACCTAGATTCCTGTGGTGCTTTGTCCTCATCTATTCTTGTTACAGTAAACATTAAAGGATGTCAGACTAGCGGGTTTTGTAATTTACACGAATTCTAGGAAGATCAAAAAATAAGACCATTGTATGAACCCTCTGTACTGCAGTTGATGTGGCAATTGCAAGCTGTATTAGAAGAAAAGAAGAAAAAAAAATCTGCAGAGCTGTACTAAGGAAATCTGAGCATACAAGTTTCCAAACAGCAATTAAGAAGAAAAAAATAGATGGCTAGTGGTTTCCCAGATGCCAAATGCTAAATACTATCCAGGGGTTATTGACTATCTGATTAGAATGAAATGGAGCCGAAATGCAATTGATTCAGGAATAAACAATGCATCTATTTAGGGTGATGGCCACAGAAAGCATAAGTGGTGAAAGAGTCCCCAGTCAATTTATCAGGGGTTTCTACAGCAGTTGCTCATATATATTCAGTATCTTCTCTCAGAGTACACATTCTCTCTACTCTGTACAAAAATGCAGCTTCCTACTCAATCTTTCTGAAATTGAAAAAGGCCCCGTATACATCATAGGAAGTTACTCATCTTACATCCAGCAAGAAAATTACTTAGAGTAAGGGAAAATAGCATTAGCCTTAAAGCTAATTTGCTTACTTTCTCTGTACCTCTCAGACTACTGGCTAAGGCAGTATTTTCTTGCTCTGTGAACATTCAGTTTACTTACCTT
Organism: Balaeniceps rex; assembly: GCA_013401315.1. Lineage (NCBI taxonomy): Eukaryota > Metazoa > Chordata > Aves > Pelecaniformes > Balaenicipitidae > Balaeniceps > Balaeniceps rex. The sequence goes on along the minus strand of VYZW01000839.1, from coordinate 59,364 downwards.
CACATAATCTTCTTTTCTTCCTTGTAAACAATCTGAAAGAATAGAGGGAATTCAAGGGTCCATACAAGACAACTCTTCCTTGCAACTCATGTTCCTTCTTGTCTGGAAGATAGTTTTTCTTGGATTATCCATGTAAGACTCCAGAGTCCTCTTTCCTCTGTTCACAATAAGATTATGTCCCTTCTCTATGGTTTTGACTTCATGGCCTGCTTACGCTGCTCTTATAACCCTTGTGCCAACACCCTGGCCTTGTGCAGCTGAGGGAGCAGCCAAGTCAGCTCACAGATCCCATGGGAAAATTGTTTCACCAAAGCCTGTTTTCAGCTGCGTCAGCTCCGTGATGTGGCTGGCTGCATGGCCAAAGGAGTGCTCACGTCTGGGCAAGGACTGGGAAGGGACAGGAACCACAGGACTATCTTTTTCAGCATCAGTGACTGGCTTAAGCCATTTAAATACCTACGACTTAAGACTTCCAGGAACACTATTGCTACCTGATTTCCCTGAGAAGCATGCAGTCTCCAAGCAGTGTAGGTGTATTGAGCTTCATTTAGTAGCAACAGATCCTATTGCCCTGTATTTTCCCTATCTGGTTTTATGAGGAGCCAGTTTCCTACTTTAACCTTTGCGTCTATCAAGCTGCAGTTGGACAGTTAAAGAAGACAAAGGTCTCTTGACAAAGGTATTTCTCAGCTTTACATGGCTACTTGTGTATTTATTTTTAAAGTGATTGATATTCTCATCTGCTGGCCCATAAGCTCTTGGGCTTAGTTTATGCTAATGACTGACAAGTTTTGCAATTCATCAAGAGCTAAGAACAGACTGTATTTGGTGAAGGGTTCTGCTAGCAATCTGTATTACTCTCTCCCTGGTCTGTTTTCTTTGGGTAGGGAAGGGTTGGAAAAATTATCCTTAAAATCTTAGCATATACCAGTAGTTTAGAAAAGGCTCTGTGCTACCATTGTTAGTATTTTCTTCCAGAAAAATGAAATGGAAAAAAAAAAAAGATGCTTTTTACCTTATATACCCTGACCTGTTGGCTTGTGGTTTGGGTGAAAAATAGGAATCTTATAAACAATAACAAGATCTAGCTTTGCCCATAAAAAAAAATCAAGCACAGTTTTGATAAGATACTGATTAGAAAAGTGGATCATAGCAGACAACTAGCTGGCTGATTAGCTGGTGAATAACAAAGCAAATGTAAGATATCTATAGGTAGTGGAATCATAAACAGAAGTGAGGCTTTGGTTTTACTACCTTTTGCGGGATTAAGGAGGTCAAGATAAATTTAGAGTATGACCTGTACATGACAGTAGAGGATTATTTTAATCTAACGTAGGGAGGTGTATGGATATTTAACACCTAAAAGATAAAAGTAATCAAATTCAAACTACAAATACAGATTTTTTTTCTTTTTTTTTGTTTTTTTCACAGAGGTTAATTAACCACTGGAAGAATTTATACAGCTCTATGATGTAATCAGTATCTCTTGAAGTTTTTACATGAAAAGCTTTCTAGAATATATATAATTAAAAATGTTATAATCTCTGTAGAAGAATCACTTGATGAAATTTTACTACTTATATAAGTCAGACTACAGAATCATAAAGGTGGCTTTCATCCTTTATATTTGGACTATGAAACTGCAGTCATAGGGACTGAATGAACTGACTTCATTTAGTCCAAAATGTTGTTCCCAGAACCTTCTCAGGTCAGAGATTGTCATAAATGGACTCTCAGCACTGAACGGAACAAAAAGAAATGCTTATTTCTGGGGCTTTTTAGGAGTTTGGTTAATAGGAGGATGACAGGGAATTATAAATCTTCTATAACATTTTAGGAAAAGAAGCATAGGTCTCAGGGTCTTACAGCTCTCGGTCTTCATTCAGGTGCCTCCACCTCATCCTGTGGAAGGATCTTCTGCTGAATGCTGAAGATACAAATGTACACATGGGAGCAGCAAGCTGAATCCCTCCTGGATAAGCTGATCAATAACCACCTTTGAGATTTTAAACAGTCTGCATCTGTGAGCTCCTCCTTTCTGAGTCTCTCTGCTGTTTTCTGTATTGTGGATCGCGAGAAGAGGCAAGTGTGGAGTCAGCTGAGCTCCATGAGCAGCATGCTGTGAGACCCCAGGAAGGTCTGAGGCTTTGCCCTGGGAGAAGGAGGACTAAAGGGGTTGTGCACACATACTCAGAAAGTAGCATCTCAAGTTGAAATAGCACAAGGGGGAGTGAAAGGCAGGGGTGGGCCCTCACCTGTTACAGGTTTGTGTCTGTGCATGCCCAGTGATCATCCCAGTGAGATAGGACCCATCGCACGTTCCCTTACGTGTATTTTCTTGTGTTTGTTTCAAGAACAGGAATTACCTTATTGAAGATTTTTCCTGAACCAAAATCCAATAGTTAATAAACTTTTTGCACCTGAGACCTAGGTACATTAAAAGACTTATAAGAAACTGAAGTCATTTAATTGGGCCTTAAAATGGACTTCAGGCATTTTGTGCCTTATGAAGGCCTCCTCTACTTATGAAGCAGCATCAAAAGGTTTCCTTGTAAATGAGAATACGTTATTTTATATTTAACAAGAAAAACTTCTGCTACCATGCAGAGACTTTTTAAGCATTATTCTCTCTGAAGGACTTTACTGAATGCAAATGAAAGAAAAAGGAGCTTTTCCAAACTGGAAAAAAACCCCTACACTTTTGAATTCCAAGTATTTTAATGTTTCTGTTTTGCTTTCTTTTCATGTATGCTTAATAATATCAGAAAGGATTTCTATAACGTGGTTGCTATGGTAAAAACAGACCTGTGTCCCACCTCACAAACCTTGAACCACGATTAACTGTTTGATGTTACTGGAGCAAAGGAAGGTATGAATAGCACATTAACACCTTCAGAACCAGCAGCCTTTCATCCTAATGGTCCTAGGCAGAGATTTTCCCTTTCATTAGGCAGATTTAGGGCTGTTCTTTAGTGCACATCAGGTAGCCAGATGGATACTGACAATGCTTTTCAGGCCATCTTGCTGAACTTATAAATTCATGCATTTGAGGGCCAGAAAGAGATCTGTCTGGCATGTTTAACATAGGTTATACAGTTTAAATGAAGAAAAAATTATAACCTATGCTTGAATGATTGATTTTTTCAACAAATACGTCCAGACTAATTTTTAAGACTTCAAATGTTGGAGAATTCATTGTGTCCCTTACAAAGGAAAAAAAACAAACCACAAAACCCCAAACAAGCAAGCCACTATTATGCTGTTTAGTTAACCTGAGAGCTAAAGAAATGAAGGCAGAATGTTTTTTTTTACTGCAGTTTCTGCCAGTTAGTCTTTTTGGGACTCTGTTACCTAGACTTGTTACTTAGAAAACCTAACAGCTTTTTCTCTCTGTCCTTTCTGGGTGCTTTTCCGTATGCAAACCTGCAAGGGATATCAGTACAGTGAGAGCAGAATGGGACTTTGTTGCAGTGGATGGCTTTCCACTATGCAAAAAGAGATGGTCTCTGCCCTTGGATGCTTATACATCAGGGACAGTAATCGATCTTAGTGAACGAAATAAATCACTGTTGTGAGTTGCAGTATCAGGACACTGACAGCTGATTTTGTTGTTGTTGGGTTTTATGTTCACTTGTTTTTATATGTATATTGAATTTATTTAAGAAAAAACAACTAATGATCTAAGGAGAATCATTTACGCCAAATTTACACATGTTGTAGATCAGCACAGCACCACAGATCGCAATGAAGTGATGCAAATTTTAGTTACCTAAAGATTTCACCTCTCTCCTCTTGGAGGATGTAACCCCTTTTCAACAGATAGGATTAAATGCTTCTCAAAGTACTTTATTTAAAATTAGTGTAAATTCACAGGAGAAGCTGTCTGGGTGCCCATGAGTGACCAGACATTTTACATAGGTTTAGTCCTTTAATATAAAGTAACAGATTCTCCTAATGTATAGCAGAATTTCTTAGTTTAAGAGGTGTATATCTATCTTTCTTTATACATTTCATCATCTTTGAATAGAACATTGATCTTCCTGAATTGCATAAAAATTGCAGCCTCCATTGGTTGATATCTTGCTTCATGTTCCATCCTTTGAAATGGAATTAATTGTTTAGTGTTGTAGTCTCTAAAATAGTGCTTTGAATTCCTTCTCTGATTATAGATTTTTATCTCTTTTCATATCAGTCCTCCAGCCTTATTGCTTTTTTACACAGCTTTATGCTACTCCTACTTGTGGAACTTTGCTTCAAGTGTGTTGAATTAACTCCTCTCTAGCTGTTTATTTCTGTGTTTGATTAGTAATTAATGCTGGGCAAGTTTTTTCATTGCTTAACTCCAAACCCTGTTGAACAGTCTGAAGCTGAAGGATCAGCTGAAATAACTGGTCTTAGACTGTATTTGGCAAAGAGTGAAGAACTAGGACAGGGAGAAGAGCAGAGCAAGGGGAGGCATAATACAAATTCTATAAGCAACAGGTGGAAACAGGGCAGAGAAGGGCAGCATGAAAACCACACACAGGTGAACGGTGGTAGGACAGGAATTCATTCTCTAACTGCTTTTTCTTCTACGCGTAAAAAACTCTGAAGACTTTAAAACAGTGGTGGCTCCTCTGAGTGAGTCCAGCCAGTTGTGGTCCCTCAAGGTGCATTTGCCTGGAGTGCTGGATGTATATTTTCGGGTGAGGGCAAACAAAGCTGCAGAGAAGTATTATATTCTGTCTTTCATTAGCCACTGGGTAGTGAACAGTGGCCCAAGGGTGAGACAGTGACCGTGACTCTGTGCTTAGGCCATCTGTGTATACAAGCGCTGGAAACGTGCTCAGGGTTNCTCTTTTTTTTTTTTTTTTAGCAAGGAGTGCTTGAGTGCTGGATGTGTGGATTGTGCAGATTGTTTCACTGCTAATGTATGCCCTGGCAGTTTTGGTTTGTGCAGACTTGCAGTCTCCACAATAATGCCCAGGCACAGTTTGCTGGCACAGGCTGTGCCAAGTGCCATTTCAAGTGTGGCCATGACGCTGTCAGCTTTGGATCCTTCCACCCTCTGCAGACCTCCCATCCCATCCCAGGAGGCTCTGTGCTTTCACACCCCTGTACATGCCCTCATGCCACCATCTGGGCATGCAAAACATACCCCTTATTTTCTACTATAAGAAATATCTTTATATTCGATTCTTCTGGTGGGCTGCAACACAGACTTCCCTTTGTTTCAGACACTTTGAACTGGAAAAAAGGAAATTAAGCAATGATTGTGTCTTACGGGTCCCATGTGGTGCTCTGTGACCCTAGGAGACCCAAGGCCAAGTGCCACGAAGTGTGGACACATGCACACAGCCAGTCTATGTTATTTGACCTCAGGACTGCTTTATTTAGCAGTATGGACATGACCACTGCCTTAAATTGTGGTCCAAACTTTGGAAATACAAGAGGAAGATTAACTTCATTTTCTTCTGATTGTAATATATGAGGGCTGGGTTGTGCTGATATTTTTATCTACTGATTATTCCTGCCCATGCAGAAGAAAGGTTAGTCTCTAAGTTATTTCAGAAATACCACAGTGGTTGCATGACTCCATCAGCTCAGAGATGAAGGAAACTCCTGTACACACACGCTTACATACATGCGTCCATATTCTCTCCAGCTGCATGTAATACCATTCCAATGTACCTCTGGGTCTGGGCTTGACAGTTAGGCAGGAGCTTGCTAAAAAGCCTGTAATAATAAAAGTGTCAGCTTGTGACTGCAAACATCTCTGTTACACTACTGCTAGAAGACCAAGGCTGGTCTAGCAATGTAGAAAGCAGTACTCGGACGAGTAATGAAAAGAAAGCAGTCCAGCAAAACATTGTAGGAATTCCTTCACTCAGGAGAGAGGCCTTGATTTTCTTCCTTTATGTTTTCAGTCATCTAAATCAGGGCAGGTGCCCTTAGTACCCCTGCGCAATACCTTTAGTTGTGCAACAGGAAAATAAGATTTGGGGAGAAAAATTTTTTTGGGAGCAGTATAAATAAGCCTACACTGAGGCAGTAACAGATGCACCACCACGTTTTATACTGCTGACCATGCACTTTCGTGAAAGGCCTGTTAGCTAACACTGGTGAATGAACAGAAGGCCTATCTCATTAAGATTGGACTTGGGGAAGAGTTAAAGGACATTATTAAATCACTGAGGCAAAAAAGGACCCTAGAACAAAGGCCTGACAACAGACAGGGATTTCAAAAAAGAAGGAGGAGGAGGATGGTATGAGGAAAACTTGCTTGATACTTCAATACCAATACAGCATTGCAGTGGGAAACTAAATGAGAGCTAAGAAATTGTTCACCACAAGATGGCAAACAGTCACAGTTTCAAGACTATCTCAGGTGGAGAAGGCTGCCCTAGCATGTACCCTGCTTCCCTTCTTGGGCTAATTATGGATCTTTCCAGGGGCAGTTCCCATAAAGCAATTAGGGTAGTCAGACACTGAGGGGTTCGGTGGTATTGATGCAGCGCGAGGCTCACTGAGCAGCCCAGTACATGAGTTGGTATCAAGCAAGGGCTTAGTCTGAAGGCACTGAAACCAGTGAAGTCACTGACACTAAATTCAATGGGCTTTTGGTCGGCTCCTCAGCAGCCCAGCAAAGCACATTAAGCAGTCACTGTGCTGCTGGAGGAGTTTCAAGTAAGGCATACATTTTGGCTAAGGGTACCCTTAGTCTGAAAATTGACCTTTAGCTCTGCTCACCAGAAAGGTTTCATTTCACTTGCAGTCCGTGTTGTTTTGCAAAAAAGATGCTCAGGGCAATAGATGATGGGTCCATCGCCCCTGCTTGAGGAAGAGGAGCTGCTCAGCTACACATGTTACAGTGCCCTTACTGCTGTTTGGCAAAAAAAGTCTTCTGTACCTCAGATGGATACATTTCAGCCCAAACTTACACAGAAACTGATATGCAGTTACAAGGTCTGTGCATACATACAGCAGTGAGCAATGAGTTTACTGTTGTGTTGAGAAATATGTGTTAAAACACATGCAAAGAAAGCAAAATGAGCTGCCTTCTCCCTGTGCTCTGAAAATCCCTGTTAAAAGATTTTAAAAAATCATCAAAAAAGTGTGGCCTGACATTGAGGAAGGTGTGATTCTCAGGTGAGGATTAAATACCTTATGCTTAAGTTCAATAATAATAATAATAAACAAATTAAAAAACCGAAACGTTGTCCCAACCCTCCGCTATTCCCAGGTGCAGAGCACAGCGGCACATTTAGATCTCCAGCAAACTACTCTCTGCCTTAAATGAACTCACCATCTGCCCAGTGCCTGGCCACTAAATCAGGCACTAATGGCCATCTCCAGATCACACCATGGGATTAGAATGGATCTCCCTTGCTGCCACCACCACTGGGATTTCTTCTGCTCTGTAATGCTTGTCAACTGAGATGTTAAGTCTGCTACTTAGCCAAGAAACCACCTCAACGTATGCTGACCAAGCAGCCCTGTGGCTTGGGAGGACGAAGTGGTTTTAATTTTGTTTTCCTTCAGCTTTAAGTTTTACTATCCAGGGACTGGTAGCAGTGAGCTTTCATCCCACTGGTCTGGACCATACTTCTAAACAGGCTTTGGAAGGAGCCCAGGTCTCTGAACAGAAGGGCAAGGCTAAAACACTGACAGAAGAGAGGTGGGGGGAGAAGGAGAATAAACCAGCTCAGGGATCCTCCAGAGCTGCTGCCTCACCACGAGATTATTAGCACAAACCCCTTGGGCACCTTGTCAGGTGAGGAGGTCTTTTGCTTCCAAATACTGAGAAAGAACCTATGAAGCAAAGAAACAAAAGCTTGCTGTTTGGATTACTATAGGCAGTTAAATATATTATGAAGGCTTCTGCTTGCCAACCTCTTTCCCACAGACCAGCGTGGTGGCAGTGGTGGTGTCCACCTCTGAAGGAATGATCGATTCACAAACAAGGGCTAATTTTCTCTGCTGCAGTTGGGGGATGTTAAAACTGTGCTGCTGATAATAAGGTTTGAGTGCAACAGGAGAGGCAAGATGTCAATAGCATTACAATAACAGTGAGGCACTGCAGCAAGCAAGGCTTTTTGTCTGATAAAGTGCAGTTTCCTGGGAGAAGATGGAGGCTCTGAAATAAGCATGGTATGAGATTGCCACTGCTGACTGTCAATTTATTAACTCCAGGTAGCTTGCTGGAGACCTTAAGTGTTCTTTGCAAAGCAGAATTTACACTTTAGTGCATATTACTAAAATATATAACTTATATTTAGATGGCATCTTTCATCTTGAAGGGACCCTAAGCTCTTTGCAGATTGTCTATAATGGAATCACTCAGCCACTGGTGACATATCATCATCTCTGGGGCATAACGAAGCAACAAAACTGTTATAGGGAGAAAAGAATAACTTCTATTGAAAGCACATGGGAATTCAGGGGGCCAGAAGGTAATTATGCCAAAATGAAGATGGTTGCAGACACAGCTGAAAAGAATAGCTAATACTTTGGGAATAAGAAGCCAGAGTCCCAGCCACCGGTGGCTGTGTTTTTTCTGAGGCAGGAGAAAAACAATAGCAAATGTACCACTGTAACCCCCATCTGGTAGGAGCTTTCACCTCGGTAATCCTCCAGGCCAAAGCTTACGGCCTCTCTGGGGTTTGTTGATGTGAGTGTGCAGCAGTCGGCCAAAATGTCTGTCATTAGTAAGGAAGGAGAGCGCCAAGCCTTTCCCAGGTGCAGCAGGGTGGGTTTGTGCAGTGAGGCAACAGGGACATCCCTGCAGCCCTCGGAGGTCGGTGCGACTGCTGCCACCCTCCCCTCACAAGCTGAAAGTCAGAGGGCATGGCCTCCGGGGTGCCCCTGCGTCCGCCAGCTGGGGACCGCAGCACATTACGCAGCAGAGTGCTTTGCCATCTGCTGTGCTAAATTTGGCCCCTTAAAATGAGTTTGATAATGCAAGTGGTGACCTTAAACATGTGAGGGCAAGACTGGGCAGGAATGCCATTTGTGAGTTTCTGAACCCTGGAAATGACACCCAAGGCAGCCCAAATTACACATATCTGTATCCTTGACACAAGGCATATTTTGTAATACTGATAATAACAATGAGATTGGTTTGGGCAAAATGACTGTAACCGTGTAGCTTTCCTGTTCCTACTGCTCAAACTTCACCCGACCCAGTTTGTTACTCGTTTCAGAAATACTGAGAGTGCAGAGTGCTGGAGCAAGGGTTTGTCCTTGTAAGTTTGAAGTACCTTGTCCTCAGGTTTCAGAGGCAGATGGTGCCAGTCTGACATTTAGTCTATCTTTGGCAGTAGAATTTGCAGCTTTTGAGAAAAAAAGCAGCAGTCTGAATGAACAGGATTTCTGTGATTTTGAGTCTTGACAGTTGCTAGAGAATCAAGTGGATGCTAGGTGACATTTTTTGCTGGGAATGTTTTTTTTTTCCCAGTCAAATATATTTATTTTAAAACAAGGTTTTGCTCATTTGCTTTACTTAACTTTTGCTGTATCAATAGAAATACTTGCTTCTCCTTTCTGAAAAAATCAAAATGCTTGATATTTGTTTTGACATTTTAAAAATGAAACTTCAATATTTGCATTTAGAATGACTGTTAATATTCTCGTCTACATTTTACCTTAAATGTTTAAAACAATCTCCAAAACAAATTAAAACATTGACTTGGTTCAGTCTTTAATGAGTTTCTTAGATCAAATTTCAGTTCAATGGAAAAATGAACATGTGTCTCAGACTTAGCAAAGCAATTTACCTGATGTTTTGGGACTTACAGAAAACACGAAAAAGCAAGAATCTTCACAACAGTATCAGAAATCAAAATCATGACTAGATGGCATATGTGATTTCCTGCATATTTCCATCACAGACTCTTAGAATGCTATGAGTCCGTGATACTGAGTGAGTGAACATCCCAATTGTGAAGCCTTAAGCTATTTGTAATAAAAATTAGTCTGAGTGGAAGAAGATCTCCCCTGTCCCTCCCTGCTTCTGACTCATTTCTCATACAAAGCACCTCTCGACTATACCTAATTGGGAAGGATAATCTTGTGGTTGACAAAAAGCTGCTAACTCCCTTCCTGCTACACACAGAAATGCAACATGCTGAAATAAGAGGAAGAAAAGTTTATTCTGGCTAAAAGTATAAATTATTTATCATTTCATCACTTCAAGCTTCACCCTCAATAGTCTGTTTTGCTGTGGTTACATGCCATATTTGGGCTTTGTCTCTTGCTAATGCTAGCATTCTCTAGCATTGTTTTTGACTGCTGCCAGCACTTGTTTCAGGGGCAGGGTACTTCCAAATCCATAGAAATACAGCTGCAACATGGAGTTCATGGATACCCAGCTCCTGAATGTGGAAAGAATGTAAATTTATGTTTATGTCTCATTGTTCGTGTTCGAAATCTAGAGATAGGATAAAAAAGATTCCCTGAGATTTCATTGATTCTGCTTTGCCCTGTGCTGGAGCAGGAGGAGGACCCCACGGTATTGTTTTCAGTGTTTGGTTCATTCTGTTTTTAAGGATCCTAGTAATGGGTCTTCCATCACTCTCCCTAAAAGCCAGTTCCAACCCAGACATTTTAATGGGATGCTTGCACTGCAAGGGACCACAAGATGTGCAGATGAGTTTGCCTGAATAGCACTGGGCACGTGAGCTATTGCGGCTCACCGTTAGGAAACACGCACAGATGTCCAGCTTCAGTTTCCCTGTGCTCATTCCTATACATTACAAGCACTTGAAGAAATTCCTGCCTTCTTTGGTGCTTCCTTTTAGCCTTCACCACGCTCCATCATTACATGGCAATGCTGCATGCTGAAGCACCACGAGAGTGTGTCCCTGAGGTAACACTGGGGAGAGAGGGAGGGAGAGGGAGAGGTTTATGACTGTTCTCTGTCCTTCTAAGCAGCTTTTATCACTGCAGTTAATAAAACACTAGCATGGGCAAAAGAAGAGATAAAGAGGCTGCAGACCTGTAAGGCTCACTCTCTTTTAGGATCCACATTTCTTTTGAGCTCTTGTAAATGCCTTGAAAATTGAACAGCTGAACTGAACAGCTTTCTGTATGAACAAAGAAGCCAGGCCTTTTGAGATTCCTGGATGAGCAGCTGTAAGGAAATTACTGACCACCTTTTTCCAGTCCCATGTAGGTCAGCCAAGCCCTGTATCATGAGTCCTGGACATTTCACAGTGTCAAACCTTTGGCTCAAACTGAGGTAATAATGCTAATTGGGAAAGAGGTCCAACGTAAGGTTGTGACTTCACATCGCTTTTTGGCATTGCCTGAAGAGAACCGATAAGTTCTGATATGGTGCTCTAGCATTTCCCAGAATTTCAGGCAACTGTTTCTGCTGTTTTTCCCACTCATACACAAGATAAAGAGGTCATTTATTGAGATTTCTTTTCCCATGAGACTGTTTTGGGTTTTACCAATGGGACTGGAGATCTGTACTGTTACTTTGACTAGGAGCAGCCTAGAAACAAGATTAGCTGATAACTGTCCTCCCCCTCAAAACTGACTGTGTGTATATATGAGTTTATTTGGCACTTTAGAATTCCTTCAGGTTGAACGGATGATGTAAATGTAACAGAAGTTTGGTCAACAGAAGACCTTCGGCTAATATCAGCTGGAAAAGTAGCTGTACTGACCATGTTTAAACACTTCGCTGAATCCACCCTGATGAGAAGTGACCCATAACTTCAAAAGTAGATTGCAATTTTCCATACCCAAAAGCATGTGCTCAGGGTGTGGGTATGCCATTCTTTGTGACGGGAGAAGGCAAGTCACTTGGAAAGTATAGTTCTCTCTTTTGCAGTCAGTGGCAGTTTGTCCTTGCTGTGCCCTTCACAGTTTCTGCCTCTTTTCTCAGAGATTATCTACGCTGCTGTAGCTCCAATTTGACCAGTGAGGAGACGAGTAGGCCAAATTTATGATATGTTATACAATATGATATGTTACACAATACGATATGTTACACAAGTTAACAGAAGATGCATTAACTTTTTGGACAGATCTTAAAAAATGGTTCAGAATAATTCAAATTTTCTGATATATAACTCATGGTTTGGATTCAGAATCAGATGCCTTCTGTCAGATTGTGGTTTTGGCTAAAAATAACCTGCTTCCTACTACATTTCTGTTGTTGGGCACAAATATAGCAGCTTTGTGGCATCAAGTCACCTTACAGAGTGGTTGAGTGCATTGTAAGAACAGTGGTTGGTGGGTTTTTTGAGGTGGGTAGGATTAAATGTTAAGTTTTTGCTCTTTTTCATTGTTTTATCTATTTTCAAATTCTGATGAGTAGTATGAGTGATAATTACAGAATTTCAGTATTTATAGGAAACTGTCAGTTCATAAGTATGTAGCTGTGCAAATGATTTTGCCTGTGACAGCACCTATTAAGCAAAAAAAATTAGTGATATTATTCTACAAATACAGAAATTTGGAAATTTTCACTAGCTTTTTTTAAAATTATTGTTTAGAAGATGGATAAATGCAGTATAGCTTAGCTGTATAAATAGCATCCTTCACACACATGGCACAAAAGGACTTTATGGAGAGAAGAAAAATAGAGGCAAAGGATTTATGCCAGGTACTGCAAGTCTTAACCCACATAGGTAAGAAGATACAGTTTATGGAAATAGATGAGGCTTAAAGTAAAGCAAGATGGACTTTTAATAATACAATAATGAAACTGCAGAAAGGTCTCCACGTTACTGCCTGGTGCTAAATGAAATCAGAAAGGTTGAGCAGCTATGTCATCTGACATGTAAGACCACCTCCTGTAACAGTCCTTAATCCAGTTCTGCTGACTTGCCACAATGAAAAGAAACTGAGAAGAGCCCAGGCTGGAGGGAGGTGGAGGAGATGAGGTGGCCTAGAGCTGAAAGCTGGGAGAAGGAGATGTGAACAGGGATGCTCAGAGAAGTGGGAAATGACAGGGACGGAGGTGACCAGGGGGATGGGCAATTAATAGAGAGACATGCAATACTTTTTGTTATTTCTGAAACATTAACATATTTTCCATCTAGGGGCTGAGCTGAATTAGCCTAGTTAATTGACAGTATAATTTTACTGACTAGAGGCAGTTCTTCTGGAGTAACCTCAGAGATAAATATGGATCTTTGTGACAAAATTGTACAAGAATAACATCAGAAGGTTATGCCCAGCATAGGAGCAGTGTGACATATGTGAGCAGAGCAAATGAGCATATCGAAAAATTTCTCTGTCCATTCACTTTGATTTTCCACATCTGCTAACTGGAAAGAATTTGCATTAGCCAAGAAAAAAAGTAATGGTCTGTTAGTTTGTTTTGCTGGTTTTAGTCTCACATTTCTCTTTTCAGAGGTGAGGATGCAGGTGATTTTGTTTTCTTTTTCCAACCTCTGTGAATGCTCCTGAGCTTCATGTGATTCTCCATACAAGACTGATGGATGACAATGCACTTGACAATAGACTTAATGAGGTGAAAGTCCTATTAGCATACTATAGTCTAAGTGGGGAGTTTGATATATAGAGACAACACTGTGTAAGACTAGGGTCAAAAACATCTTTTAATTTTGCAATGTCCAGACCTAAATTGCAGCAAAAATAAGCTTGGAAGGAAGAGAAATGAGACCTAGATTCTCCAGAGTGACTAAGGACTTTGGCTGTTTGAAATGACTACCTGAAAAGAGCTGTTGTTTTTTTTTTTTCTTTCCCAGAGAGTGTATAGCTTACTTCTTTTCCTTCATTTTAACGAAAAATAGCCAAATAGCCTAGTTACTTATTTTATCTTAATTTCTCACAAGGTTAAAACTTTTGAGAAACTCTGATGTATATCAATGAGGTCTGTAGACAATGTTGTGGGGACAGCCAGAATTTGGGTGGGCTGCCTTCTTCTGGTTGCTTGGTGGTGATACTGGAGTTTACCCAGCACTCTCCTTTCAGCTGTAGCTGTGTCTCTCATGGCTGAGCAGGAGCACAATGGCTGTGAAATGTATTTAGAAGCAGGCAGAATGATTTATGTTATGAATCATGACAAGCGTGATGAGTTCACTTTCTGTATTATAACATCACTTATGCAGTACAAGCACCAGCTTCCTACTACAGTGCTCAGCGGTGGCTCAGCAATGTGATGCTCTATTTCAAGATCTTACAGCTCTGTGGGCAGTGTGCTGGGCACCTGCAGTGTCACCTTCCCCAGCTGAGACTTACACTCAACTACTGCCTCACTTGCATTTCTTCTTCCCTGAAATTTGAGTTTGATCTCTGTCCCCTGGCAGGTGCTCTCTGCCTGCCTGAGCATTGTCAAGTTGGGCCAGATTTCTGCCTGGGACAAGGCAGGTCCCCACCTCTCTCCCCCTATACTTAAAGCTAAATGGGCTGGAGGGAGATGCTTTTCTCTTAGTGGGCTGCTCAGAGAGTGAGACTTTATTTACTTCAGATAGGTAACAGTTTGGTTCAGCTCTGAAACTCACAGAGTATTTTTCTTTTAATTTAATTAGGTATGCTAGTTTTTTTTTTATCTACTATTTCACTATTTTTGGAATGCAGCTAGATTCAGTGAAGTCTCACAGCAGTGCATTTACAAGCCAATTACAGGAGCCTAAGAAAATAAGAAAAGGTTTTCCCAATGCAGGAGGTCTCCTCATCAAGGCATTTTCTTCCACACCACTGTGGGAGAAAAACCATATGGAGGCAAACTGAAATTAAAATAAACAATAATTGTGCAATCATTACTTTTATGACCATATATACCTTCTCACCTTTAGGCTGATATAATGCATGTAAAATAAGATGGCAGTTTGCCTTAAAGTTGAAACATCACACGACAGGAAAGGGCTCCATTCCTCGGCTGTCTAGAATGACTCCTGTGAAATCGGTCACTGCCACAACAAACACAAGTCAGCTCTCCTTGTCCCTATTTCTGCCCCAGTCAGGGAGGAGTGAGGAGCACCATACAACTTCATAGAGCACATACAGTTCAGTCCCAGCCCCTGCTCTTTGCTGGAGGTCTCACTTACATGTAAATTCTTCCTGGATTCCCCCTGGTTGTTTTATTCCATATTTTCAGTCATTTTCCCTAATGAAACAATCTAGCAGAACTAATCCAAACATGGGCTTAATTAATCAACATTTGGCAGTCTATAACTCCATGCTCCAGTCCAAATTACTTGTGACAACTTTCTTAATGCACAACCAAAATATCTACAGGGAGTCTCTGCCTCAGTCAGCTGGCTCGATAGCACGTCTTCAATTTATTTAATATATTTTAATAAAGCTGCAATAAACCTTTTCTTCCTAGCTGCCCACAGTGTTTTACAGCAGAAAATGACATTATGTCATCTTTAATTCATTTTAAAAAAACCAAACCAAAACAAAAAAACAGTCTTTTATAATACAGTGATGTCTTGCTTGGGTCACGAAGGCAGTAAAGGAAAGCACTGAACTGAAGAACATGCGGGTGCTAGCCATAAGAAAGGGCTGAAACCAAGCATCTGACAAATAAATGTTCTCAGGTTTGTTTAGTGCTCAACGTGACCCAGTTGTAAGATTGTAGATAAAACCCAACTGACTTCCATCCTGAGCCTGCTGTTTTCTGGCAGCCTGAGAGAATAGGGGAAGAAAAGAATAAATCTCTTCCTGATCAGTTAGACATTCAGTTCTGCTGTCATGCTTGAGCAGAAGAAATTGGGTCCACTGCAAGTTTTATGAACAGAAATAATTCAGCCTTCTTTTCAGTTGCAACCTCTCTTTTCAGTTCTGGTTGTGTTTTGTTAAGGTGAAGGCACAGTTGTCTCATCGTATGGTGTGAGTTATTTCTGCTCTCAACTCTCAGGGAGATACATACTTGAGAACTGAAATTCCAGGCTGGATCCAGACTTTAATTTGACAAGCAGTTCCTCTTTCCAGAAAAGCTTAAATCTGAACATCAGATCTAAGCACTCCTGACCTGGGAAAGACTTGATATACTGATGTGAACATGGATGTGTGGTCACAGCTTCCCTAGTCTGCAGAAGATCTGCGGGACAAAGACAAAGAGCATATCAGTCCTGTGTTCCACAGCTGAGGAAATTAAAACCTGAACTCTAAAGGAAATTTCTTACATGATATCATACAAATCAGAAATACTTTCTACCCTTTACTTCCTTACCTGTAAAATCAAATTCCTATCTATTCCTCACCTTAATGAGGACTTCAATGACTTTGTATAGAGCTGGGGTTGATGGAAATTACTTGTGTAGACAGGATGTTTGTTATTTGTTATAGAAAGTGTTATATATGTCATTTCTATGGGTGTCTGTGTTCATGTTCTGTGACTTAGATATCAGTCGGACCTCCATCTTCCTGCATAAGTTCGGGAACAGGGATAATTGACAACACAATTTAATTTGTCCAGACGTCCAAGAACTTAATGATATCTTACTGAATTTAGGTGTCATAGAATCTACGAATCCAAAGATGAGCAGAGTTTGTAGAGAGAGCAGTAGTCCTGAAGCTGCGAGTGTGGCCTGTGCACTGGCAGGGCGCTCTCTGGGCGTCTCACAGACTGCTCGTGGTTGCTGGATCACAAGGGGAGAAGCAGGGGATGTAGAACCCTGCTCCTTCAGGTGATAGACAGGGATTACCACACCAGCTTGTATCTGAAATTATTTCAGTCCACCAGCTGGAGCTGCTTTAAAAAACATCAGGGGGAAGAAAGCTGGTATTGTACGCCTCTGCACTGAGTTCCCCAGCAGGTGTCGTGGCTGGGACTGGGATCTCGATGAAGACAAGTTCAATTTCTATCCTGAGGAAAGACTGCTCGGAATCAGCTTGGCTCCATCTATTGATTGTTCATAAAAAATCTATTGGTTAGGAAATATGTCTTTTGTTAATCTGTCCTCACTCTGCAGTGCCAGAAGGATTTGCACCACTCTTCAGAAAGTTACTGAAAAGGTGGGGAAGGCAGGAGAGACATGAGTACTGACACACACTTGTGACTGAGTGGAATTTTGGTCAAGCAATTACCCCACGTTACCCTAGGTGATGTTTGCAGCCCTATCTGTTTACTTGCTGTCAAACTTGGACAAACGAAGTGTTTACAGGGAAAGGGGTGACAATCCATGGTCTTCGTGGGTTTCCTCCAAGTACAGGCCTCATTCTGCCACCCTGGCTACCAGCGTAATGTGTTTCAGTTTATGTGACAAGTTCCACAGGTTTCTGCTCTTGGTGTTTCTGAGTGTGCCACTATGTGAGTCATGGAAAAAATGTATGCTCTTCTTACTGCAATTTATTAAATAGTCAAGCTGACTTTGTGGGGTTAACTTGCAATACAGAGTGCTACTGAGAGTGAGTCAGGCTATCACTGTGATGTAACTATTGACATCTATTTGTGTGGATATCTAAGGAGGGGTGAAAACAGTATGTATAAGAGTAACTTCAGAATCAGCAATGGTGATAAATTCTACCAAAGAATCCTAGAGGAACTGGCCAGAGAGCTTTCTGGCTCTTTTTTTTTTCTGAATATAAGAACGACACTACAATTTCCAAAGTGTGGACATTTGTTAACACAATCCCAGTGTTTGGAAAGGGCAAGTGTGATAACTAAGATAAGCATAGCACAATTAGCCTGATACGGTTCCTTGGCAAAAAAATGAAGAAATTGATACTGGAATCAGCTGATGTAAGATTAAGTGTGGCAATGGAATTAATACTAGTCAATATTTTTTTTTCATGGAAAATAGATCTTGTCAAGGAAATCTAATTTTATTCTTTGATGAGGTTATAAGTTTAGTCGATGAGAGAAACTGCACAGACATAATAGACTTTTGTATGGCGTTTGATTCAGTACCGCATGAAATTATTCTAACGAAAAGTGCTATGCAATATCATAAAGTTAATATTGAATAGATAAAAGCTGGCTATCTGACAATTTCAAATGCTAGCTGTCAGCAAGAAAACATCATTGAATGAGGAAGTTTCTAAGTGGGATACAAGAAGGATCAATATCAAACCCAGTCCTATTCAATATTTTCATCAACCATGTGACAGTAAATAACAATAATTAAAAAAAAAAACAAAACACCAAACATAAGGGACGTACTCTCGAGTGGAGCGGTAAAAATGATGACATGGTAGCCACACAGGGAGATCAACTTCCATTGGATCGGGTGGGAATGCTCCCAGCCCAAGACAAAGTCAGGCATATACAGGAAGAGCCTTCAGGCTGTCCGGGCGGAATGGAGAGCAGCACCTTGGACAGCGGCCACGCCGGGAAGGAGCTCGAAGCACTGCTGAGGGGGTAGTCCAACACCATCTCCCACCACGAACGATGCTATGGAGGAAAAGACTAATGCAATCTTTGGTGTATGAATGCGAAAGCAGGGAGCGGATTAACTCCCAAATGTGGCTTCGATGAGGTGGATGATAGAATCAGGGGCACAACTAGCATATTTTGGACACCATATAAATGAGCTGCAAACATTACTTGAGGGCTGGAGAAAATGCTGCAGGGGAAGAGCTGGATCTGCTTACTTTGTTAAGAAGCAGAAAGGGAGGTGAGGTTATTAAAGACAACGTCTTTGTGGGGAGAAGTCTGGGTCTGAGAGGGCGCTTAGCTTAGCAGTGAAAAGTATTACAAGAACCAATGGGTAGAAAAAGAAACCAGACGAATTCAAATGATAACTTAGGGAAAAATGTGAAAATATGGGGAATTAATCAGTGGAAAAAATTACAAAAGGAGATATGTGTTTCCTTTCTACCAATATATTCAGATCAAGACTTGATGCTTTCCTGAAAGATACGCTTCAGTCAAGCATGAGTTATTTGGCTTAACACAGGGGTAACTGGGTGAAATTGAATGGCCTGTGATATGCAGGAGGTCAGGCAAGCTGAGCTATTGCTCCTTTCTGGCCTTAATCTCTCTGAATCTATGAATATTTGAGTTAGATACAGTAGGTATTTTTGTACTTGGTTAACATGCATCTCAGATAAGATTTATTAAAGCTTTCCACCTCAGTGACACGAGTTGGCCAGCTGGAGGTCAGAAACAATGGCACACACTGCGGACAATTGCTCACCCAATCTGAGTAATGGTTTACTGATACTGTTTGTCTGTAAGCAGTGGTTACAGCAGATAATGCTCACCCAGCCCATATGATGAATTATTTCTGCAGAAAATGTTGGTAGAATCATTCTGAATAATGCTTGTATCAGAGCCCCATGATAGTTCACAACAACAACAAAGGCTTAAACTTGCCAAAACCATTTTTTTTTAGCTTTGACATCAAAGAGCTCATTCTTTCCTACTACCCAAGTGGGGTAAAGCACTCTCTCAGGGAAGGTGAAACTTCATCTGCTGACTGTGCTACACAGCAATATGCTTCTAACAGCTGCTGCATAGTTAGGGGCTTTTAGCACTTTTCCTCTGCTTTTATCACTGTCTTCCATTTTGCAGTGTGTAGACCAGTGAAGTTATTTGTACTGTTTATAGATAATTATTCCTTGTTCAGCACACACACATGAATGATCATTGCCATAGTAAGTGCATTTTTTCACTGGCTCAGTCACTTACCTATTACAGTGTTCCCCAAACACTGTCCTTTCTTCTTATTGACTGAACAGAAAAGTAAAATTTATTCAATAAATGAAGGACAATTACTGGGCTGATTTTACATGGTACTCAGCACTCTGATCTCTAGCCCATCATTAAAACACATTTACCTTAAATCATGGAAGTATATACGTTACAACTTCATGCATGATGATGTTTTACTCAATGGTATTATATAAAAAATACTTCTTTTCATACTGTTTTTTAAAAATAATCAATACATCTTGCCCTTGATAAAATACTTAAATGTGCGCACATGTGAATTGCATGCTTGTAGCATAGCAAACTGCTCCTCCTGGGTTGTCTGTAGTGAGTTTGAAAATTTAAGATTAATGTGTTTCCTTAATATTTTTGTGAGCTTAACAATGCAGGGAAAGCAGTTCACTGCCCCTCAGGAGCTTCAGCATACAGCCTCTTGCTCTCCTCTGATTACACCTGAAGTCCTGGAAGGAGTGTGGTCTTCAAGAAATGTTCGTCATTTTGTTCAAGCAGACTCCTTCGTAACTTGCTTTTTGGGTCACTCAGTAAGAACTACATTTCCCTCCCACTTTCTCACCAGCTGCCTCAGAGCTGGTGTGTTTTTTTTCAAGTGTTGAATCTGCACTATGCCTGACATCCAGTGAGCAGTCCTTCAAAGTGCAGAAAGGCTGCCTTACTGTAATTGTCATTGTCCAAGGAACACCTGTGTGCATTGCAAATATAAAAGGCAAAGAAAACCACTCTCCAAGAAACAAATAGGCAGTCCTGACTTGTGTCATCTCTGCAGGCATCTTCCAGTGAGGGGGATCTGATTTGTCACCCTTTCCATGGGATCCTGTTTGGGCAACCTGAACTTCCACCTCTCAGGCATGGCAAGGAGGTCTGAGATACTTCTGTTATTCAGTATCCCAGTGATGGATATAGGCAGCAAGGCTTATCAGCAGCCTTTTGAATGTCCCAGAGGGAAGATTTGTAGCTACAGCACCTTGTAATCTTGTAGCACAACAGACAATGATCTTGCATTTTGTTTTCTTTAGTGTATTTACTCTTCATGTCTCTACCTGGCTGGCAAGGCTGGAGTTAAAGTCTAGAGAATGATCATGGTTTTTCAAACTTTAGGGTTGGTTGGTGTCTTTTTATTCCCTGCTGTGCTGCTACTGAGAAAAACAGCTGCGCATGCCATAGCTATTTTCCATCCTGAGCTCTATTTGTTAATTCTGCATGTGACTCTAAGTAGAAACCAGGGTGAATCATGCTCTTACTCCTTTAACCCAACCCCCTGCAGAAGAGGGTTCCGTAGGCCATTACCCAGTCCATATGCCACCCAGTCCCTATCTGATTTTCATGTAACTGGAGGTTTGGGCGGGGGTGTGTTTTTTTTGAGTGCTATCTTGCCTGCTAAACTTCCTGGCCAGGCTGGGCAGCCTGCCATGGTGATACCATAAATCCATCTGGAAGCAAAATGGGAGAAGAAAGTTCCTGTCAACAAAAATGAGACACATAAATAATCATCTCGGCCAAATATGTGTAAGAGATGAATAACAACGTACTTAAATGTGAAATCAAGATACACAAAATAAGAATGTTGTTGGTTAGAATGGCAGGCCACCAAGTCCAAGGAGTTTGTCTCACTGAGTGTCGGTATGGGTTGTGGTAGCAGCATGCAAACCCCTTAAGAGTTTTGGCAGTCTCACGTTTTCTTGGTCCATAACATAATCAGATCAGTTTATCAGAGCTCTTTTTATCTCTACACGCTGTTCTCCATCAGATCCATTTCTCAAAGAGGCAGGTTTGTTCCTCTGTTCTGCCAGCAGCCTCTGTATCTCAGCCATGGCTTTTGTTCGAGAAACGTATGTACCATAAGGTGTTTTAATTATTCTCATTACTATACTGCCTTTATTGACTGGTTAAGTAGTATCTCACGCTAGGGTGATTTCCTCGTTAAGCCCAGGATACAAGCTGCAAAACAGAAGGTACCATACGGTGGATACAAGAGTCAGGACAATTCTCCTGGGAAGATATAATTTTTAACGGTTTCCTCTGTTTATAAAATAGTTGCGTATGATCTTACTGCTGGGCTGACAAACACTACACAGTCTATCCTTTCACAGCCCCAGCTGATGCACCTCATTCCTTGCATGCCTGCGTCTACTTGAGGTCCAGGTGCTTCTCTGCAGTGCCTCACCATTGACTTTGATCCTCAGCCTCACATAGCTCTTTCAAAGCAGGATCTGTGCTGACCAACTTTCTGCTTACAGCTGCTCCCCTCTCAACAGCTCCTCTGAGACACCTCAGGCCATACCTAAACCAGTCTTTGTGTCAGTCAGGACACTGGTGTCTTGTCTCTTAAAGGCTTCATGACCCAAACTGTGCCTTTCTCCGAGCAACAGAATTTTTTATGGCAAACTGATGTGTTTTGACTCTTCGTGTTTGGCAGCACCCCCAAAACTGGTATGACCCTGTTTCCTTTGGCATTCTTTAACCATCTCTATTGTGGGCAGCAGGAAGGGTCTTTCAGATCAATCTAAATATCTTTTCCTTTTTTTTTTTTAATAAACCCCCCCTGCAACTGAGAAATCAGCTTAGAGGATCTTACCTTTACATTGACTGGGACAAATAGTGTATGGAGGCAATATGTATAGAAATGCACTGAAGTCCCATTAATTCTCTCCTAATTGCAGTAGCAATCTTGCCTATCCTCAAATTTGCATTGTCAAATTTGTCCTCTTCTCAGCAATCGCTTGATTGAAGAAAGTGCAGTGAGGCCCTTACTAAGAAGCTACTATACTACTATTTCAACAGCAATAACGACTGTACAACTATTACTGTTAATTCTGTCAGTTAATGAATAGACAGACAGAATTATTCTGAGTAGGAGAAATATGAAGTAGGACATATGTTGTGTTGGGGTTTTTTTTGTCATTTGTTTCCTGGAAAGCTGAGACATCTGAACTAATGAACGGATCACCCAGTGCCCTCACTGATATTCCTGGCAGCAGAGCCCAGTTAGATCACAGTGTTGTTGTATTTATTCACCACAGACAAAGGAAAAGCAGATGCTTGGTTTAAGTTTCAACCTATCTGAAATATTCAGAGGTTCCATGGTCAGCCTCCTGGATAGATACCCACCCCAAATCTGCCTGCTCCACAGCTGAAAAAGAGGCTTTTCTGCTCACTTTCCTCACTAGTAATATGAATTGTACAAGACAAATTCTGCTTTGTGTTAACTCCCCGGCACGAAGTTCTGTCCTCTGTCCCATGTTGATGCTCATTTTCTCAGGTCTGACTTAGGGTGAAATTTGACATTGCAGCTGAATCTCAGGTAACAATTCTGCTGATGAGTCAGGTAGTTTTCAGTTCTTTCTGTCATATATGGATTGGCTCTGAGCTACTGGGAAGAAAAAGTAAGTGAAATTTGTCACTGGCAAGATTTAGGATGTGACTGTAAAACACTGGGAACTCAGCTTTCCATCTGTTTCAGAACACATTCTTTCTTTATCTTTGGATCGTGTCACAAAATTTCTAAGGAGAAGTCTATTATGGTTTTCTTCAGACAGAAATTTCCAAGAACACCACCAGACAAGAAGGTAAAGCAACTGGAGTTTCCTTTTACAATAATGAGATTCACTGAGATAATGAACATGCACAAATATTTCCAACTGAACAAAAAAAAGGGTTCATTAGGCATAACACTTGTAGAAAAGCCACAAGAACATTACACTTGAAAATTCCCCACCAGCCCTGGAGTCTCTTCCATAACACTTACAACAAAACCTGAAACTTATATTTAACATAGAGATGAAAAACTGGTTTGTTATATCCTTACCTGCTGTTCCACCTATAACGTTACATCTACCAGTTAGATACAAACAGATACCATACATTCCCTACTAGATCTTGCTAATGAACATACAAGGGGTATTTTTACATCCTGGCAACTTTAGGAAAACCAGAGATTATGGAGAAGCCAAGAGTGATAGGGTTAATGAGGGTCACTGTCTCACTTTCAAGAAGAAATTATATAGTGGGTATTTCCTTCTTCAATAGAGAGAAATAATGCAGTCACCCCTTACATTTTTTAACATATTTTAAATTATTATCTCTGCTCTAAAAATCCATGTAATGAAGTCATCCAGAAGTACTGCAGTAGGAATGATAGCCATTATACAGGTATATGTGTGTGAGGGGGTGGGCAAGAAGAAAGAGAAACTGCAGATCTCTTCCCAGTAGTACATTATCACAGAGCGAGGATCTCAGCACAAATTATTCTCTACCCATTAAAGTACTTTCATGGGCTGAACTAAGAAAAGCTGATTCTTCTTTTGAACAGGCAGCCTCATCAAATATTCAATACCCAGGCGTCTACTGATCATTCTGCATTGGCTGTTTTTCTCCATTCCCTTTTCTCCCGAGGTCCTCTTGCATCAGATTTCACGGGTTTCTTTCCATGCCATGTGTCCTGAAAGGAGCAGCAAATTCCTGCAACAGGAGTAAGTAGGGAATAAATAAAACAACAAGAAGGAAGAAGAACAGGAGCCACAAAGGAGCCTTCCTTTCATCTCCAGCCCGAAATCAGGTGTTACAGCTACTGGTGATAGGGAAGAAAATGT
Source organism: Balaeniceps rex (assembly GCA_013401315.1). NCBI lineage: Eukaryota > Metazoa > Chordata > Aves > Pelecaniformes > Balaenicipitidae > Balaeniceps > Balaeniceps rex. Next base: position 35,196 of record VYZW01000839.1, on the reverse strand, counting down.
GAAGAACAGAGGACAATTTATACTCTCCATCATCAACTTGGTACTCAGATGCCCCATGTGTGGTTCTTTGCCTGTCCATCCTGTCTATATTGTTAGACAGCTGGATTCAAAGCTAGTGTAAATGCAGGTAGCACCAGCAGATTCAAAGGAGCTATGTTGATCTACTGTGAAGGAGAATTTGGACCTTGGTGATCTAATTTAAGAAAGGTTTGCAGGCACCCAGGGAGCAGCCTTTCATTATTATTCCTTTTCAGTGGTTGTGTTTTGTATTTATACCAGCAGAAAAAAAATCCCTCAAACCTCTTGCTCAGCAAGAAAAATAATAGTCCGAGAAGTCCTGGTTGTTCTGGGATTCTTTTTATTTTCTATTAATAGTCACACTTCGAACCCTAGTGTCAGGATTTAGTCTTTGAAGTAATGGAGGCAACAGGAAGTCAATTGTATGTAGGAAAGGCTGGGACAGTTTGGGGAAAACCCACAGAGAGGAACAAATGCCACTGGCTTGATGTTGAGGAAGGATGAATGGTCTCCTGGAAACTGAAAAGCAAATCTTAAAGTCATGATATTTGGCGGTATAGTAATGGGAGGGTGGCAGGGAGTTGAGGTGGGGCTGCTGCAGGAGTGTCTGTCCTCAGTTAAGAATAAATAATTCAATAAATGACTCCTTAGAGTTCACATTTGTAGAGGAAAACTGGAAAATGCAATCCAAGTTTGTATGTCCCAAAGGTAGGGAAAAAATCAGGAAAAGAGCCTATTTTTAAAAATATTTTAAACCTTATTACTTTTGTGTGTCCTGACTCATGATGCCTGATTTTTCAGGGCTGAAATATTGCCAAGTATTTTAAGCTCTGCTTTCCAAGGCTCCAAATAGCATTAACTCCTATACGTCCAAGACCTGGAAGTATTTTCATCTGCAGAGTCCTGAGAAGAAGAGTGTAATCAAAAATGGCTTCAGCCCAGCCAGCCCCCTTCTCTTGTTCCTGTACTCTTCCTCCAGACACCCTTCTTCCTTCTGGCATTCCTGAAGACCTCAGAATCACCAAAAGAGAGGTCTTCCCTGCACCTTCCCAGCACAGAGGAAAAGTCTCTTTTTCACCTCCTTCTACTTCATGTTCTGCTCTGGTTTTGAGCACAGGCCTTTGTGGAGCCTATTTGGTTCTGAGCAGCTTTGCAATAGGTTTGCTCAGTGCTATTTACATAGAAGTAAAGGGACCGATGGCTGGTAAAGCAAGTTACTTCCAAGGACGGGAAGGTGAGGAAAATGCCAGACTCATGGTATTTTATGTGTGGGCTTCACCACAAATAAGTTAATTCAGTGCCTCTTGCTTTGTCACAAAATGCATTAATGCACTGCTCAAAGTCATTTAAACTTTTCAAAAGGAAACATGGATATTTGACATCTCTCTACACTCCATACTTTCTCTCTGGCCCTTGATTCCACTTGTCAAATAACTGGCAAATGAGCTGCCGTAATGCAAGCACATAGCAAGCTGCCTGCATGTCCTGGTCTCTTGTGTGGAAGAGGATTTACACAGAGAGTTCAGCTGTGAGTGATGTTTCTTCGTGAGGTGGAGTCTGAGACTGCAGTAGACCAAGGTTTTGGGCTGAATTTCAGTCTGCTGAATTTTCACAAGCAGTGGGTTTGTGAGATATTTCCTGAGATCAACTGATTTTGAAAGATGTCAGTTGCACTTTCTTTCTCTCTCCTCTAGCTTTCTGGGGTTTTGTTTTTGGTTTTTTTTTTTTTTTTTTTTCTTTTGCTATACTTGTTGCGAGAGTTTTTAAGTATCTGGTTCTTACCTCATGGTCTGAAATCTCCTGGGAGCAGATATTATCCTGACATTTAATTATGCCTGAATTGGCTTTTCCACTTTTGAATGCAGTCTGTATCTGATCTAATTTGAATCTGGGGATTTCAGTGTAATTGTAGGTGGACAACCACATGTGGGTGTGTACACACAAACACACAAGAACACACACACACACACACACAAAGAGGGTCTGTTTTTTTAAAAAAGGGCATTCAAGTCTATTTAAAATTATTAACAAATCCAGGCAGATTTCACCATATAATTTTGGATAAATAAATATTTTGTGGATTTAAGTGTCATTCACAAAAGTAAGGTAGGAGGAACTAACCGTTCTTTTGTCCTTTTACAATACGTCTGGGTAGGCGATTGGGGTTGTAAGAGTTGTTTACACTGCTCTCTCCTTCTCTGGGAATGTACGGACTTTAAGTAAGTCTTCTGTCCCTCAGGAGAGTGGCCCAACTGCTAGCTATTGTGTATTCTGAATTGAGCTGTCCTTTTGAAGCTCAAAGTAGAACCACTTTGTATCTGTGTTAAATATTCACAGACACAAAGTGAAAAACTGTCTTTAGCCAGGATGTTAGAGTTATTTATATGGTTTCTGGTCTCTGTGCCAGTGAATATTTAAAGAACTACTACATCAGCTTCAAAAGACAAGGGTGAGATAGGCGTGTCTTCAACTATTGTTCAGTTCAGTGGTTAAAACAAGTTCCTGTGAGTAGGAGTCTTTGGTTAAAATCCTTGGTTTGAACATTGTTAGAGGAGTCCTCGAGCCCATTAGAGTTCAGTGACATACCAGCCATGCTGTACTGCACTCCCTCCTTCTCATTCACTTTCTGAATTTACTCCTCTGTTTAATCAAATGCATTTCAAAATACTTTATTTTCACTTTGGACAAAATGTACTATTGAACCCCAAATGTGCTCATAATTCCAACCTTCAAAAAAAAGAACGTGGTTGCCATTAAATGTTTTGTATTTCAGCCACACACCAAAACTTGGCACCCAGACACGTCCTTAAATGTAATCCCTCCCCTTCCAAACCTGAAGTGGTAATAGTGCTCCTCTCCACCCCAATGCACTCTCCACTTTAATGTAATCCTCCTCTCTACTGCATGTAGCATTTGAGGGACCTTTGAAAGGACAGCAGCTCTTTCTATTTATTTCTTTGTGGTGGGTTGGCCCTGGCTGGATGCCAAGTGCCCACCAAAGCCGCTCTATCACTCCCCTTCTCAACTGGACAGGGGAGAGAAAATACAACAAGAAGCTTGTGGGTCGAGATAAGGACAGAGAGATCACTCAGCAATTACCGCCATGGGCAAAACAGACTCTACTTGGGGAAAATCAGTTTAATTTACTACCAATCAAAACTGAGTAAGGTAATGAGAAATAAAAACAAATCTTAAAACACCTTCCCCCCAGCCCTCCCTTCTTCCCGGGCTCCACTTCACTCCCGATTTGCTCTACCTCCTCCCCCCGAGCAGCACAGGGGGACGGGGAATGGGAGTTGCGGTCAGTTCATCACACGTTGTCTCTGCCGCTCCTTCCTCCTCAAGGGGAGGACTTCTCACACTCCTCCCCTGCTCCAGCGTGGGGTCCCTCCCACGGGAGACAGTCATCCATGAACTTCTCCAACACAGGTCCTTCCCATGGGCTACAGTTCTTCACGAACTGCTCCAGCGTGGGTCCCTTCCATGGGGTGCAGTCCTTCAGGAGCAGACTGCTCCAGCATGGGTCCCCCACGGGGTCACAAGTCCTGCCAGCAAACCTGCTCCAGCGTGGGCTGCTCTCTCTCCACAGGTCCACAGGTCTTGCCAGTAGCCTGCTCTGGTGTGGGCTTCCCACGGGGTCACGTCTTTCTTTGGGCACATCCACCTGCTGTGGCATGGGGTCCTCCATGGGCTGCAGGTGGATACCTGCTCCACCGTTAACCTCCATGGGCTGCAGGGGGACAGCCTGCCTCACCATGGTCTTCACCACAGGCTGCAGGAGAATCTCTGCTCTGGTGCCTGGAGCACCTCCTCGCCCTCCTTCCTCACTGACCTTGGTGTCAACAGAGTCGTTCCTCTCACATATTCTCACTCCTCTCTCCAGCTGCAGTTTGTGTCCCCTTGTTTATTTTTCACCTCCCTTCTTAAATACGTTATCACAGAGGCGCTACCACTGTCGCTGATTGGCTTGGCCTTGGCCAGCGGCGGGTCCATCTTGGAGCCAGCTGGCATTGGCTCTATTGGACATAGGGGAAGCTTCTAGCAGCTCCTCACAGAAGCCACTCCTGTAGCCCCCCCCGCTACTAAAACCTCGCCACACAAACCCAATACATTCTTTTACTGCCACTCAACTATTTTTGGAGAACTGACTTCATGAAGGATTGAAAATACCCTAGTAATGTTGATGACTGTAATGAAAGACATGGAAGAGATGGACAGTAGATAGATTTCTGATGCCTTTTCGCTGATTGCCCCCAGTCTCTTTCTGGCTTTTTCCATTATCTAGAGATAATTTAGAAAGTGATATTACCAGGCTGAGGGAAGTTAAAAGCAAAATATTTGAAATTTTCCTTTTTAATTAGTCTCACTCCATCTTCCTCAGGTCCCTTTCTTCTCTACCAAGAAACCATATGACAGTTATTAGACAGCTGCATAACCAGCTGGTTGGAGATCTCCAGGCTACTGATTGCTCTGGTAAGATCTACGCGAAAGTCAGTGCACTGTATCCTAATGTACAGGCAAGGCATCTGCCAGCTCTGCCTGCACTTCCGAATGCATGGAAAGGGAGCTATCGATCTGTCATTCTTATGAACCCAAAATATCCAGAGAGCTGGGCTTTACAACAGCTATAAAAGAGAACATTCTCTCTATATCTCATTTCTAAAGCACTTACCACTTTAGTATTTAAATTGCTGGTCTAAATCCACTCCTTGTTCTTTCAAAATCATCAGTTCACGTAACGCTGAAGCAGTCTGGTCCTAGCACAGCACCACAAATCAAGGTGCATGCAAACAATTTGGCTTTCTGGGTTTCTCTCTGTAACCTTCAGCTCCATCGTTGTCATTTTGCTCACACGGAGAGAGAGTGGGGGCAGGCTGGGGGCAGAGGCACTGGAAAACTCTGACAACAAAAAGGAAGTGGTATGGCCCATAGGAGACCTCTGAGCAAGTGCTGAGGAGGGATCTAGTTTGGTAAGTGACAGAAATCATACGGAGAGCAGATGAACAGAAAAAGCATGCTGGGGGATATTTAAGATGATGGTCAAAGGAATCAATGTCTCTCTGCCTCATTAGATGCTTAATGTTAAATTTTTGAGCATGATGAGTGGTAGATGAAGGGAGTACAGTCCAGTGATGAACACGTGATGCTGAACCTCCTCAGTGCCACACTGTGCACAAACGCCTGGCATCTGACACGTGAGCTCAGTCCCTGAGTGGGTGCTGGGGAGGGGGAGAGGAAAGTAAGCTTGTGGATAATTAACTGCAAATGCAGCAGACAACTGTTCTTCTATTCATTTTTTGCTCTTTTTAGAATGCACTTGTAGGTACTCATTCTGTGCCTCAGGCACCTTAACAATCAGTTACAAGTCACAGGCTAAATAAGGGGTGTACCTGTGAATAGATCAACTGCTGCTCAGTGTAGCTGTAGAGAAAGAAAAAAATTGATGGCTTGCGCCGAATGATAAGAAAAACAGGGGTCTGACACGTCACGTAGGTACAGGTCCCCTGAGAGGCAGCATCAGCATCTGATAGGGAGAGGGAGGGATTTTTAAGCTAAGATGGTCTCAAAGCAGTGATGGCTTTGTAGGTTAAAACCATCACCTTGAATTCCACCTGGGAGCTTAGTAGAGGTCAGAGAAATGCACGGAGCAAGGTCTAAATTGCTCCCAGTGTGCAGACCGTCAGGCGGCAGCATGCTGCGCTGGTTTCAGGCTGAATATTTTAGAGGTGTAGCTGCATGGATAGAGCATTAAAGTCATCTAATCCTCTGTCCTGGATAATCGTGGCATGGTCACAGCAGGCAGGAAAAGGTGCCTGCATTATGCTCGGTGTAGTTCCTGGTGGCTGTTTGGCACTGAGGACCAGGCCCTGGCTTGAACAGTGTCCCCAGCCTGCACACTTGTTTCACTGGCAGATATGTTGCACCGCCTGGTTCCCAAGTCTTTCTCATCCAGTCAGTCTCTGGTGCCCCTCTTCCCATGTCAATGAGGCAGCAAGTGCCTTGTGCTGTGGAGCCAGCGAGGCTGATCCCCCAGATTAATTAGTCTGTTCCAAACCATGTGCAGCTTTTTTCCTCATGGCATGCCCCAATTGGGAACTTAGTTGCTCTGGTGGACTGTCGTGGTTTAGCCCCAGTCGGCAACTGAGCACCACACAGCCGCTCGCTCACCCTCCCCACCCCCCAGTGGGATGGGGGAGGGAATCGGAAGTGCAAAAGAAAACTCGTGGGTTGAGATAAAAACAGTTTAATAATTGAAAAAAAATAACAATAATAATGATAGTAATAAAATTGCAATGAAAAGGAGAACGAGAGAGAGAGAAACAAAACCCAGGAAAAAAACAAGTGATGCAACCGCTCACCACCCGCCGACTGACACCCAGTCAGTCCCTGAGCAGTGATCGCCGCCCCCCGGCCAATTCCTCCCAGTTTATATACCGAGCATGACATCGTATGGTATGGAATAGCCCTTTGGTCAGTTTGGGTCAGCTGTCCTGGCTGTGCCCCCTCCCAACTTCTTGTGCACCTGGCAGAGCATGGGAAGCTGAAACAGAAAGTCCTTGAGTAGGGTAAGCACTACTTGGCAACAACTAAAACATCAGTGTGTTATCAGCATTCTTCTCCTACTAAATCCAAACCACAGCACTATGCCAGCTACTAGGAGGAAAAATTAACTCTCTCCCAGCTGAAACCAGGACATGGACTTATATACAGAGAAACAAGGAACCTCTGACGTGCTTCAGACCTTACGTAGGCTGGACACTCTGTGGTCGTGCCTATTGCTCTTCATTGACTACAGTGAGGGCCTTGGGCTTTACTGCTTATGCATAGTGAGCCTGGATCTAAAATTTTTGTTGCCTGTAGCCATTTCCCTGGTGACTCCTGGGTGTTCACAGCATAGCTAGCACAGTGGGGCCTTGAGATGCTGAATTTAGTACTAACCATGATGATGCACAGGTGGTAACAGCGCAAAACAGGTTAGCTTTTCTTTCCACCATAGTCCTTATTCCTTTCTCTTTTGCCTTCTTTGTCCACCTTCTGTTTGACTTCAGTATGAGGAGGTGCACAAAATTGCAAGTGGATTAATACAAAAGACCTTGTAAGGTTTATTGCTAGGTTTATATCCTGTTCTTGGGGTTTGTGCTCACAGGTAACCTGAAACACAACATGTAATGGCTTCCTGAGGCAGTTCTTTGGCTCAGATTCTTCAGCTCTGCCTCTTAAGATTAGCACTGGATGGTATTGTTTGATGGTTCAGTGTCAGCAAGTGATATGCTGTCATTTCCAGAGCCTGCTTTTTTTTAATTTTGTTTCTTTGAAAACACAATCTTAAAAAACTTTCTTTTTATTTTTCCAGGTTCTTTATCATTTCATGCTGCAGATCCTGAGGTTGCAAGTAAGTGCTAGACCCCTCAGGATAAGAAAAACTCCTTCAGAAAAGATAAACCTCTCCAGAAACAATCAGATGTCTATAAGCACTTCGGGCTCACTTGTGGATTCTGGGGCTCCCTGACTGGAGATAAACTGGTAGACAAGATAACTCAATAGGTCTCCATGTCATGCTTATGTGGTCATCTGTTTTTATTTGCACACCTATAGATAGAGCTGGGGGGACCATCTGCAGCAAACAATTTATTTGATGGATTAGGCACTCTTTTTAGTGTGTGTTTACAGACAGGCTTTTCTCATTGTTTGAACTGATCAAATCAATGGTCAGTGTGCAGATGTTTCAGCAGCGTATTTCTCACCAGCTAGTCCCTGTTTGGTGAGTGATCACTGCAGTCACATTGCATTTTTACTGCATGCTAATTTTTTCAGTCCCAAGCAACGTTCATGATGGCAGCTCCCACAGAAGTAGCACATTCATATGACACTCTAGATTTCTCACAAGTGTTCTCGTGTTAAGGTTTGAGAATAACAAATACAATGAATCATAAAAAGAACACTTGCAAAGCTTTGTTGTATAGTAAATTTCCCAAAATAATCATAGGCAGATTTCAGGGAGACCAAAATGCTTTACTGATTTGGGTCAAATTTAGTGACTAAAAAAGAAGTATAGAAAAGTAAGGCACTTCATTTTCTCATTTTCTAAGAGACTTTTCCCTTTTTACTTTGAACAACATCTTTCATTTTTAAAAAAAGTCTAAAGTAAAGAAAAATTATTAGAAAGAGGATTTTACCCAACAACAAAACAAAATATTTTGCACCGAAGTGAAGAAGCTGTTTGTAGTATAGTCAAGTTAAAACTCTGAGGGTTATACTTTAAATTAACCCAAACCTCTGAGAACCTTCTGAATATGATTGATTTTTCTTCTTTTTCTTTTGTTCAGCAACCAGACTGGGGGGAAAAATCCTTTGCTCTAGTCTGGAATACCTGTGATGGTCATTACTCAGCAGTACATTAGGATATATGCTTTAAACCCATTTCTATTCAGCAAATTACTTGCATTCATTTTAAGATTAACACTTCAGGGTTTGCTGAAGGGTGAGATGTGATGGGACTGAAATTTAATCAAATTATTGATGTTCATATTTATTTGATATTTATGTTACTGTTTTTTCCAGTGTGCTCACTCAGGATTAAGTCACTAATGTGTAGCTGATGTGTTCAGCTACACACACTGCAAGTATGTAGGAGAGTGGATCTTTGTCCTAGGACTTAAAACAAGGAGTAAGTGGTAAAAGAGGAACAGCTAGAGCCAAATGTGGAGAATACATATGTGCATGTGTGTGTTGTTTCAGAACAGTAAGTCTTTTATCAGCATGTACCTTAACCCCTTCTCACTGGAAGGCACCATGGAAGAAGCAGGACATGTGGACACTGTTCAGGGAGGTGCAGTGGTGGTGCTACTGATCAGAATGGGCAGATTCTTAAAAGTCAGAGTTTAAAATCAGGATCCAAAATCTGTTCAGCAAGACTTAAATATGCTTCTAGGTTTTCAGAGAAACTGAGCAAACAAAAACTCCCACCAGCATCTAGAGTTTGGTCAGACCAAAAGTCTCTTTAGCTAAATATCTACATCAGTAGGTGCTTTCAGGTACCTGGGGCAGATGTAGAAAAGGGTGAATATAGAGTAGGATCACAGCCGCACTGTCTCAGGGACTTCTTGAACAAACAGGGTGTCTTTGTGTTTAACAACCTGTTAAGAATCTGACTGCTTGGGTTTTTATTTATGTATATCTTGTCCTCCATACATTGGGCTACAAGGAAAAACACAAAAATGTCACAAAGTCTAAAATAAAGCAAAGGATATGACTCAGTGTTGTCATCCCAAGTGGGGGTGGGGTAGAGGAGAAGCAAAAATAGTATTTGTGAGCTCATGTTCTCTAATGTTTTTCTGCATCATTTGCAGCTGTCTTGTAGTCAGCAGAGAGATTCCTTAGACCATTTGCGATCAGTATATGTAATCCATTGATCACTCCATCATAAAATGGTCAAATGCCTATGACCTTCCTATTGATTTGCTGCAGAATCATAGAATCATAGAATGCTTTGGGTTGGAAGGGACCTTTAAAGGTCATCTAGTCCAACCCCTCTGCAATAAGCAGGGACGTCTTCCACTAGATCAGGTTGTTCAGAGCCCTGTCCAACCTGTCCTTGAATGTTTCCGGGGATGGGGCATCTACCATGTCTCTGGGCAACATGTTCTAGTGTTTCACCACCCTCATGGTAAAAAGTTTCTTCCTTATATCTAGTCCGGATCTACCTTCTTTTAGTTTAAAACCATTACCCTTTGTCCTGTTGCAATAGGCCCTCCTAAATCATTAACCTCTGATTGGCTTTTTGTCTGAACATTTTCTTGGACTCTTCAAAATACTCCAGCCCCCTCCTGGAATGAGATCCAGTGTTATATGCCTCTGAGTGGAGTGGAGTGGCTGCTGGCAGGCAGAGGTACATACCCCTGTGACATGCCCATGTGTGACTGGAAGATGACAGAACTGCTGTAATCCCCCAGGTTTGAACTACTTTGAAATAAGATGAACCAGAAGGGCTTTTTGCATTCATTCAAGAAGGTGATTTCAATTATTAAATAGCTTTGTATTTCTGTTGTTGACTCGGCACCTAAGCTGGGTGGTACTTTCTCTCTCAAGCTCATTCTCATATTGCACAGCTAGCTACTCTTCATACAAGTCAGAGACTTTATGTTTATGAGACTTGTATTAATTTGGAACCATCTTCTCTGTTTGTACAATAATCAGGACTTGCTGTCTGTGAATTATGTTATTCAGCCTTCTCCAGTTTGCCTGTCAGGGATTGTCAGCTTAGGCACAGTAAGGTTGTGGATTTTTACCCTGTGCTACAACCACAGATTTTGCATTGACATGTGAATATCCTCCCAAGTGATGCAGTGAGACAAGAATAGTAGGGCTGGGAGTTGCGAAGTAAAGTAAAAAATTAAAAATAGTATTTCAGGTAGTTCACCTTGGACTATTTCATTCATGTTTCCTGTTTTTATAAGAAATATGGAAATAAACTGTCAGGACTCTGGGGTTAAGGTCACTCCCAGATTCAGCCTACAGTGTAGGTGTAGCCGTTATATTTCTTCTGCTCACAGAACAGAGGACAGGAAAGTTTTTAAAAAAGAGCAGAGTAAAAAATTGCTTGGCTTGGGTATGGATTTCTGGATGAGTAATTATTAGTGGTAACAACTGCAACATCAACAGTCACACAATTGCCTTGCTGCTTTCTGAATGGTGAACAGCAAGACACAATGTGCATCTACTAGTCTAAATGAACCAAATTCAATGCTTTCATTCACAAATATAATTGCATATACTTACAAATCAAGCTATTCTATGTGTTCAAACTGATGTGATGATAGCAACAACTGAATATGTTTATGGATATTCTAATTGGAACAAGCAAAAGGAAACCGGTTTTACATAGGCTGTGCTTGTGAGGATGGGTTTTCAGTATGCAGTGTTATGTACAGTGCAGTCTTACTGCCTCACTCCATCTCTCTCTCTCTATGTAGTTTCATCACCCAGTTTCTGAGTGCCATGCACAAATTACCATTACAAGCATGTGTATATATTGTATAAACAAAAATTACAGCTTTGTGAAAACAGCACTCTTTTGGTGCCTGAGAGTCCCTGCAATCACAGGGCATATGTCAAGTGAATCAACAAATCTGGAAGCATAATCCTTCCTTCCTTAAAGGGGATGAACATAACTCATTCTTAATAGGGCCCTCACGGCAATAAAGGTTAACTGCACACTACCACGGCAGCTATTAGAAGGACCTGCTAAAACCTTAAAAACCTCAGTTAGATTAACTGTTCAGGGGTTTGAAACAGACCGATGCAATCCTGTTCTTGTACAATCTATAAAGCATAAGTGGGAGGACTGGTTAAGGCACTGACACTGTGACAATACACAGTAACTCAAGGGTTCATATCTAGATTGGAGCTCATCTAAATCGTTACCTGTGCAAGCGGCAATGCCGTCTTACACTATAGCAACCATGGTCTCCTGGGCTGTGCAACTTGAAGGACCAATAGGAAGTTTTCACATTATATTTCCAGGGCATGCTTTCTTTTCTTTTCCCTTGAAGCCAGCCTGCACATATTTCTCTTTCCAAATGTGAAAGCTTGCCCAGTCCTACTCATATGGACACCTTCCTGTGGCTTAATGACCCTGGCGCACAGAGCAATTCTTTGCTCTTACCAGCTGTGCTGTTAAAGACAGCCTTCATTCAGAAGCCATTTCTACCCTGTGTTATCATACAGTTTACTTCCAAAAGCTGAGGTAATTATGTGCATTACTTAAAATGTATTTTTGTGTGTGTGCATGAAAAAGAGAGCAGGGAAAGCAATGAGATGAATTTACATTTGTTGGTGCACTGAGGGAATGGTGAACTCCTGTAGTTTCCAATGGGAACATGTATTCTCCTCAGGTGCTGGTGTAAGCCATTCTTACTAAAAATCAGAGGATATTGGCATGCTGTAAGCACAGAAGCTGAGCTCTAGTTTGGCAGCCTAATTTCCTACATCTACCTATCTGAAAATGTTTGCTGGAATTTGGCCCAAAGGGTCCCATTTATAATTTGGTCCTATAGTTTGGTCCTGACCAGTCCCTTCTCCTTGGCTCTGTTTTGACACACAAGCTACCTGCTGCAGCACTTTCAGAACCTTTCCTGTAGTCTGAGCAAACTAAACTGTCTCATCCCAATTGCCAAGGTGCTCAGCTTCTTGTAGTGTTTCTTTCCATTGTTATGAGTACTTTGACCTTCTTTCTCTTCAGTGCAGTATGTTAACCAGATAGAGATTTAGAGATTGGTAGCCTGGCTAATGCTAATATGCAAAAAAAAAAAAAGTCCTCAGCCATATCCTACACAAGGCTCCTGTATTTTTTTTCTTTTTTCAGAGCAAATAACTGGAAGACAAAATGAATTTTATTATTGCCCTGCCAGGACAAGTTCATTACATCTGTGTGTCATAATTTCTATGTCCTACATTCCCAAATATCAGTGTTTGATCACCACAAAGTCATTCACAAGTTAAACCTGCCAGTGCCTGTCTTATATAAGATAAAATGAATCTTATTTAATTTAGGGAGGGGAAAATATAGATGGACTTTTATCTAAAGTAACCCAAACTCTGCAGGAGATATGCTGCCATCATTAGCTGCATCTCAGATATCTCTAGAGAAGCCTCCAAACTGGTGGCCCAGCCAGGGAGGGAGTCCAGGTCTTGGTTACTATCCCTAGAGCACTAAAACACATTGGCTTAGGTGAGAACCCACTGGGCTAACCCTTTCCAAGAAAACAGTTTCTCCCATTAAGGACCCGCAGTCTTGTTGAGGGAGATGTCCAGACAAAAGATAAATCTTACCTCCATTGGAACAAATTTCCATCTGAAGATGCCTCCAATGTTGTGTAGAGACCAGTGCTACGTGCCAGGAGCACAGTAGTGGTCAGGCTGCTCTGAACACCTAATTGCAGGACTCAGCTGACAGGCAGGTGAAAATAGTACTAGCCAAAGCCAAACTGGAAACCAGACAGTGAAGGGTGTGATGAAGGAAATGGATGACTGTGCTATTCTGCAGGCAGACATCAGCTTGGTCTGCCCGTGCTTTGAATCAGCCAGGACCCCATGTCTGAACACAGTGCTAGGCATGTCCCAGATCCACAGATATCCAAAGGGGCTTGCTAGCTGGTGCTTGGCTCTGCGCTTGCTGTAGTCACAGAGCTGCCAGCCAGGTTCACAGGTAGGTCGAGGGAGTTCCTTTCCCTCATAGTAGGGGCAAAACAAGCTTATGCCACCTGAAAACTATAAAAACACCCCCATTTGAGTGCTTTTCAATAAGGTGCTCAATGAGCTAATTCTATGGGGTCTGTGTAAAGTGACAAAGAAAAGTAGATTCATAAACTCTTGCAGCAATCTCTGTATGTGAACTTTCTAAAGGAGTCTCCACCTTCTCTGGGAAATTTGTATGGGCACACAATTGAAGAGGTTGAATGCCCCTGGGTTTAACCATTAGCACCAGGCAGTCACCCTTCTATGAACACATGGCTTACAGAAACAAAAAGAATGCTCTGCAGAAAGAGCATTTACTTCTTATTAGTCAGATTCCTGTGAATTTCTGTATCAATGCCCCCAGCAGAATCAAAGGGCAGTAGTCTTGGCCCCTACAGAGACATTTCTAGCATTCCAGTCTGTTCTTACTAATATCAGTCTTTTGTGTTATAACATTATTTTTTGGTTGTTTTGTTTCTGAGAAGTAAAATGGATTCAGATATGATACAAAGGTTTCAGACCTAGAGGCAGCAGGTCTAAGGTGTTGCTGTTCTATCTGAAGCTGACTGGTACACCCTAAAATATTAAAAAACAGAGTGATTTTACTAAAATCAATGGCAGTGCTGCTGATTTTAATCACACATTTTTGCTATGGTTTTATTATTTTTCCAGGACATACAGGTGATGAGACCTGTAACAAGAAATGTTTCTTCATCCTTATCCACAGATCCTAGATCTCTGAGTATTTTCATTACAGGAGGATTATTATCATTTTATTGTTTTTAATGCCATGAGACATTTTGCTAAGTGCTGTACTGCAATACAACAAGCAGACAGTATTTTTAACCCTATATAAACAGATAGCTGTTGCTTATGTAAGTGGAAGAAAGGAATCTGGTCCTCAGCATACCTTTGGTTTTCAGCATAGGCAAACCAACTGAGTTACTAGTGAGTATTGAGTTACTAGTGGGAATTTCCTGTAATGTCCTGCTTCAAATTATTAATAATGGAAGAATATTCAAGTGGACCTTAAGCTGACCCTTCTTCTAAGGTCTGACACTTTACGGTGAAGTCTTCCAGTCACCAGCAAATGCACACAGTTCATTTTTCTTAATAAACTTACCTAGTTCATCAGTCCTTCACCAGCATGGGCTGAGCAAAGAGAGAGAGTGTAAATACTTGCGGTTTAAATAAAGTAATAGTCTTGAGATTATTGTTAAAGAGTTCCTGTAATTACAGGAATTGCTAGTGTGGGACAAATCTTTTGCAACTATTTGTGATGAAATGGCAGTTCAAAGCCAAGTCACTCAGTAAGATGCAGTGTGTGAAGGAGAGTAAAGCAGCACGTGGTGGCTGCAAAGCTTCCTTGGGGTCCTCAGGGTGCCAATCAGAAGCTGTAGTCTTTCAAACTCACATCTGCTGACAAGTCCTGAGGGACTTATGGAAATTATAGATCCTTGTAGCTGTTTCACAGCCTCAAGACAAACTGGATGTTCAGAGTAGCCTGATGGAGTTAACTTTGAAATATCTAAAGTCCTTACAGCTTTTCTAGCAAGTACTGGTTGCTAAATCTCCCCTCGTGCCTCTATCCTTTTGGGGTTGCAAATATGAATTCAGTTCAGTTGTGGCTGAGAACTGGTCCCTTCTGAAAATTTGTCCCTATGACTTGATTCACTAGAGGGCTAGAAAGCAAATCACATTTGATGGAATAGTAGGTTTTAAACCTAGGACCTCTGATCTAAATATATCAATTAGCTGAGCTAAAAAGACATCCTCTGTTATGCAAGACTTTAGCGTGTTCATCAGCCTGGAAGTGTGGGCCAGATGCCATCAGAGGGAGACACAGCACCACACTGAGGAGGAGGAGTAAGACGTTTGGCTTTCTTAAAGTAGAAAATCTTACACATATTGGCAAACCTACACTGTGCAGGAGATGAATCTGCCTGGGAAGGGTTAGCTCTTCTCCCCAGGGAGACTTCCCTTCTGCATGGGGCCTGAGGTGCTAATCTTGTTCAGCTTCATGCACCACCAGAAACCAAGACAAATGGAGGCTCAGGGTATAGTTACACCATTCATTTCCATTTATTCAGACCTAGCTTGGCATCTGCATAGCTGTACTTTATGCTGTGTGCATGTATTTTCAGTAGTTATTTACCCAAGGTCATGGGACATCATCCTTGTTCTTCCTGATGAGTAAATAAAGCCACAGCAATTTAATATATGAAAAGAACAGAAAGATGAGAAAAATGTACATATTTTTCTTTAGTTTAAGGTTTTCCCACTTCTCTGCATTTGCTTCAGGCTGTCCATATGAAAGGAGGGCATCCACACGAAGAAAAGTTGCACAGTATGAAATCAGATGCATAAGGATAGAAACAGCTTTTGCACAGAGAGGATAGAAAATACATTTTTCCTGGTCTTGCAAAAATGTTTCTCCAAGTGGAAGAATCTCAGCATAAAATGAGCACTGAAAACATTTGACCTTAACCCGGAGCTGGGCACTAGACTAACTTCTTCCAGAGGCTGACATTTATTTGTTTAAATGGGGTAGCTCATACTTAGCATTTTTGCCTCTACTTTCAGAGGCTTTCAGATTCTCAATGAAATGAAGAGTGGAAGCAATGCAAAAGACAAATAAGTGCTGTTCTTGGACTATTTTTGGCTTGAACTGATGCAGCAGGTAGTTTATGTCAGTGTGGTGGGTTGCCCTTGTCCGGACGCTGGGTGCCCACCAAGCTGCTCTATCAGTCCCCTCCCCAGCAGGACAGGGAGGGGAGAAAATAAGATGGAAAAAACATGTCAAGATAAAGGCAGCTTAATAAAGCAAAAGCAAAGGCCACACATGGAAGCAAAGAAAAACAAAAGACTTATTCTCTACTTCTCNTGGGTCAGCTGTCCTGGCTATGTCCCCTCCCAAGATCTTGCCCACCCCCAGCCTGCTCACGAGTAGGGGAAAAAGTTGGAGAGACAGTCTTGATGCTGTGCGAGCACTGCTCAACAGTAGCCAAAACACTGGTGTGTTATCGATGCCTTTTTAGCTACCAATACAAAGCACAGCACTATGAGGGCTGCTATGGGGAAAATTAGCTCCATCTCAGCCAGACCCAATGCAGTCATTCAAGGAAGCCTGCTCAAGAGGGCTGGGGAAATTCTCAGACTTTTAACTGCTTTTGCAACCAAAGCTTGAATTCTCAGCTTTTCTGAATTCACACATTGTGATATCCACGTGCCTTTTTGTTAACCTTTTGGAATCGGTGCTTGTAAATTTATGCAGGGAGATGCTGATGTTCCAGATTTATACTAGTCTCATTTAACGAACTTTCAGGGAGTCTCCCTATGCAATTCTTATAAAAGAAAATCAGGAGAGATGCATTTATGTCTATCATTAAACAGTGAGCCTGACTGCTCAACAGTTTACAAGAAAGGAGACTCTTCAGCTCCAATGTAGTGAAAAATCAGATAAAGTCTTTTCAGAAGCATATTTCATGTTTAGTGAAGGCAACATGACCTTCTAAAGAACTGACAATTTATAGTAGATGTTATGACCAGCTGTGGAAAATACATCTCTCCTAGACCACTAGGTTGTTAAAGATATGCAGCAATTTTCTGGCACAAAATGAAGGGTCTAAACCTTTCCAATACTCATTGTGTTGTTATTCTCATGCTATACATGTGAAATGACCATTTACTTACCAACTCATACTCACCTTAGGCAGGAGAGGAACTTGTTTAAAAATAATTCAAAATGCAAAATNGGGGAGAAAATAAGATGGAAAAAACATGTCAAGATAAAGGCAGCTTAATAAAGCAAAAGCAAAGGCCACACATGGAAGCAAAGAAAAACAAAAGACTTATTCTCTACTTCTCATTAGCAGGCAATGTCCAGCCACTTCCCAGGAAATAGGGCTTCAGT
>VYZW01000835.1:3777-13892 GCA_013401315.1 Balaeniceps rex | reverse complement strand
AGGGGGTGGTCCCAGCAGGTCAGAGTTAAGGTTAGTGATAGGGCAGGGTGGGGAAGCTTGAATTGCAGCTGCCTACACAAAATTTGACCTCAGATTAACCGGACAGCTTCAGTTTCCACTGCTGTCCTAAAGCCTCCATGAGCAAAAATAACCAAAGTACAATAAAAGAAAATAGATTTTTGGAATTTGTACAAAATGAGGAAGAAAAAGTTAAAATGAATTATCTCTTTCTTTGACTAGTACCTGCTGACAGCTGAAAGCAAATGTTAGATATTCTGAGGCTAGTACAACAAGAGTGCACGCATACGTCAGTGCTAAACAGGTTAGACAAGATCATGTACTGATGTTAATCAACAGGTCTCTGTTGAAGTTGTGCCAGTTTACACCAGTTAAGGATATAATCCCTGAATGTAATAATTTACTGCATTATTCCCTTTAAAGTTTAAACTCTTCTTTATCTTCTTACTCTGAAGGCAGAGCTGTCTTTTATGAGATAATGGGTTCATAGGAATGGGTTTTTTAATTAAATATTAAAAACTTGACATTTACCTTAACTGAAAGTCTTGGCTTCTTTTAGTCCTGATTGAGACTGACAGTGAAGAATATACGCTGTTCTTGCCAAATCCTGATACAGTAGGGCAGCAAAGTGTTCTGCGAGTGGTGGCGAGTCTCCCTTCTCAGAACTGATCTTACTGAGTTTCCGTAATCAAGGGCAGACTTTCAGAAAAGCTCAAATCTGGCTTGTTTTTCAGAAACTGCTGAGTATTGAGTGCTAATCTTCCTTTGAAAAACTTATGTTCAATTTCACGCCAGAAGCTTCTGGGTGCCAGGCACTATGAAAAACCAATCTTTGAGTATCATTTGAAATATGTTTCCACATAAGCAAATTCTATGCGTTTGTAGGCAATTTTTTTTTAAATAGTACTGTTGAGTGGAGGATGGCAATGGTGTAATTAGCCTTGAAGAAGAGGGGAATTAGAGTAAAACCTCACTCACTTCTTGCAATGAACTTAGCTGAACTCTTTGAATAATTTGAAGAAGGTCTGAGGAGAAAGCAGCTCTGTTTCATGCTTTCATATATCTGCACATCCACTGTTTTGTTAAAAATGGTGTAAAAAAATGTTTTGCTGAAGAATTTAACTTTCTGGTCTTATCAGAAGGAAGATGTATCACACAATACAAATGCCATTGGATTTAAACCAGCAGACTTAAATATTTTGGATAAGGATTTATGAAGCTTCCAAAATTCCCTTAGTAAAATTGAATGTTGATCCCACAGACTGCCTGTTTTAGCCCTGCTGACTTTGTCGATACATTAGTCAAATAATATTTTGGAAAGATATACTATTGGCCTTGTCCCACAATGCATGGGACTTGACCTCTCCTCTTAGCCTTGCTCTATCTAAGAGTGCTCCAGGTGTTGTTCAGACTTCTGTGCCTTCCAATAAATATTATGCTGAATTAAATTTGCTTTTTTTTGCATAAAGATCTCATTATTTGAAAAAAAAAAAAATGCAGTAAACAAAATCATTCCTTAGGATGTCATAAATAACTGTGTCTCTCAAGTGGTGCCGTGGACTGAAGCATCTTCGACTTTACGTAAATGGGTTTATTCATTACAAAAGATATCTGCAGACTGTAGAAGCAATGAATGACAAGATATGTCTGAAAAAGGTTGTCAGTAGCCAGAACATGAAATAACACTGAATTCTGAACTTAAGATATCTAAAGATATAGAATAAACACTAAGTTCTGCCTTCTCTAAATTAGGAGGTAAAACTTCCATTGACTTCAGTACACAGAGTTATTAAAAATAAATTAAAAAAAAATCTCTCCTTTCAAATCAGTCCCCCTGCTTGGTTAATATTCAGTATGTAAAGAGTGCAGAGGGAGAAATATTCAATTAGAAAAGCTTAAAGGTAAAACTCTGAATTTCGTTTCTAGGAACACCTTTTTGCATTGCTATGGCTGCAGGCTTCTCCAAAAGTTCAAAGTTATCTTCAGTAGTCATCAAGGAGAGTAAGAGTGGAATAAGTGCACTGGTGAAAGATATGAGATGAGAGTTTCCCATTCCCACAAAGGAAGGATTAAGTTAACTTTGAGGTACCATCTTCCTCTTCCTAGGTAGGTCTGGGTAAGATTTCAGTGATCTGCCTCTGACTAGAGGGACAGGCTATGGTTGCATCCTTTGTTCTCCTTCCACAATGCCAGGAATGGTCAATCCATGAATACGTTATTAAGACACAAAGCTGTAGCTCTTCTGGTGCTCCGTCCCATAGTCATCCAAAATAGCATGACTCATCAGTGCTGGATTGTCAGGGAGATGGATTTTGGAGCAGACTTTCAGTGGATGTCCCCGACTCTTAGTAAATTGTTGAAATACAGGTCTAGAAACAGGTTTTCAAAACCAGTTTGCACCCAGTCATGACTCACTTGAAGCCCATACTAAAGCTCCCTTACACTAATTTCAGCCAATGCTGAATACTTTTAGATATTCAATCTTTTCTAATTCTGTTTCAATCTTTAATTTTTGTCACTTATATTTGCATTGAATGGTATAACTAGGGGTTAATCCTCCTATGTCTTAATTACTTGTAAGAGGAAGAATTGATTTCTGCTCCCTCATCTTCCTAATCTGCCTCCATTTGGGATTATGTGCAACCATTGTTTTAGGGGGTGAAAGGGTAAAGGTGATGTCAATTTACCTTTCCCAAGATGGCAGATAATGTATGAGTTCTGCTGCCTGGTATATTCCCACTTTCTAGATAGCTTTGTCAGTGTGCAAAGATTCCTTTCAGACTTCAGGTGTTGAGCAATGAAGGGGAAATAAACAGTTTGTTTTGGTTAACATGTAGAAAAGTATTAGTTTTTAGAGTATAAGAGTTCATCAGTTTCTTAATGTAGAAAATCACCATATTTTTGAAAACTGTGATGTTGAACTGTTAAGTTTGTATAGACTGAAGCAAAGCTAGAAAAATCCTGGGTTGAAAATCCATGATCTGAATAAATTACTCATCCCTACATCTCAGTGTGATGACATAACCTTGCAGAGTGTCTTAAAACAAAGCAAATAATTTTGCTGCTTTCTCCCTTGTTGCTATTTAACTCGGTAACTTCTTCCTTCCCATGACTCGTTCCATTATCTTCAGTGTGGCAAGTTTAGCATGAATTTACTCCCTTCAACTTGAGTGAAACGATTAAATCTGCTACAATAAATTGTTTCAGTATGTTAGAAGAAAGATCATCCTCCTCCTATCTTCTTCCCCGCCCTCCCTGTCCTCGCCCATGTGTTTTTGATGCAGTTGCTGTAATGGCCCAGGCTCTGCAAAGCATCCTAAAACACACCTGGTGCCTGGTGTTTGGACTTACCTTGGACATACGTTCATATCTCAAAGTGTGCACTGAGACTTCTTGCTGCATTCAGCTTTATGGCACTTAATTTTTTTTTTTCTCTTCCCTTCATGGAATAGGAATGAGGTCTGGACATTAAACTTTCTGGGCGAAGGCCCAGGGCCACAAACCACGCAAGTTAATTCAGAAACGTAGTGTTGTGGAAGTTACCACATGTAAAATATCCATGGGGTGAGGCACTAGTTGTCTGTGTAGACCTGTGCATGACCTTTTCCTCTGGAAAGCAGTTTGCAGCACAGGGTAGTATCTGAAAGGATATATCAAGATTTAAATTACTTTTAAAATCTAAATGTACTGACATGTACTGTATGTGTACAGGAAGTAAAGATTTTGAGACAGTCATGTAACAAATTATAAAATTCCTCCTGTTATTCTGGCTTCAGATATAGCGATCAATTTTTTTGCTTCTAATGCAAAGTGCACCTAAATTTTTGAAACTGAAGTTTTTAGTGGGACTGCTATTTCAGACAGACATAACTCCTCTGTAAAAGAAGAGTTAGTAGTTATTAATAGGCTTTCACTATTGTATTTCTGTCTTTGTTTAATGTGTTTGAATGTTGAATCATGCTAAATTATGTACATGTTAAGTGATAAATTATGTAATGCTCCAATGTGGTGGGAATTAATAGTGGAACTGCCTTAATTTGCTCTTTTGTTTTTTGCCATAAAACCCATTAAATCTCTCTATGTAGATGGCTTTGTCAAATAGTATTCATGAGAAAGGAGGATGGGAGGGGGGGAAAAAAGCCCAAGCCCCAAACCAATCAGAGCCTTGCTCCCTTTGGACAGATGGTGAGGGCTGAACCTTCATGAATTTGTTATTGACCTAATTGAAATCACATTTGTGTATTGTTCTCAAGCAATGCTAGGGATGGGGCTAGCAGGGGCGGGAGAGAAGAGTCGCACCGCAAAAATGCGGTGCTGTGAAAATCCTCCAGAAGGTTGAGAGAGGGATTCCAGCACCTCCTGGGCTATTGCTGCTGCCTGCATGGCCTGCTGCTGACCCAGGGTCAGACATGGGCAGACACCTCACAGCTGCATCCCTTCGCCTTCCTTTTCTCAGTGGAAATTACTACAGGGAATGGATCACCTCATAGTGTAGCTGAAGCCTGGGAAAACACACGCTGCTTCCGAGCAGTTAGTTTACAATATGGTAAATTAGAGGCAGGTCCTGTAGTCACAATACCCATTAAATTAAATAAATCAGGACTGTAAATTTGTGCAGTATTTCAGTATAAGGGCCGTCCTTTTTCACTAGTTGATGAATTATGAAGAGATGTTAATGCTGGGTGGGATAAGAACGGCTTTGATTCCTAGGGCAGACTGTGGAGGTGGTGCTCTAGGATGTTCTCTTGATTGCACATCTGGGTATGATATGGAAATGTGGTTTAATCCTACATGCTGGCAAAATTCCCAACAGCATAAAAGGAGCAAGTGCATGCATCTATGCCTGTCTGTTGCTTGGATGTTGAAGGAACAGTTTTACAGACAAAACAGAGGATTTTTTTTTTTTCTTAGTTAATGCTGCTTACCTGTGATATCTGTGAGTTTTAGCCTTAACCTAAAGAGTGCCCTTTGAAAAATGTCAGTGTTGAATGTGTTATTTCATCATGATTCTGGTGTACATTTGAAACCAGAGATGAGATTCTGGTCATCGTTGCAGGCCTGTGCAATCCAGAGAGTTCAGTGGCTTGGGTTTACTTCCTTTCTTCTCCAGAATGACAGAAGTTATCCTGTAAGTCCATGAAGTTTAGACTTTGCACTTAAAACAACATTCTTTCTCTAGCTAACTGTCTTTTGATCATTAATCATCAGGAATGGGGCTATCTTATATTCCTGCCAAAAAAGTGAGCTTAGGTTTAAAAAACACCAGTACCTCTAATGTCTCTAACTTCAAAATTCATTGCATTGTTCAGTCCTCTGGAGTGCAAGTGGTATGTACAAGTAAAGAGCAGAGGAAGTAAATTGCCCTTTTATCTCGGGAATGAAGAATGCTGTGACTGACTTTTTTTTTCATACAGAACTGATGTGTTTTAGGTAGAATCTTCCTGTTCTCTTGCATTTTCAAAATTGGTAAATGACAAGAGCATGCATTAGTTAGGCATAAATGATACCACACTAATAGGTTACATGCCTTTTTGTACTAAAAAGATGCTGTCTTGTTAGTATATATGTGCATGTGTGTATATTGTACTTACAGTTGTGGAGTCCTTGGTGATGTCTGGCATTGTTGTAACAAGCATAATAATAATAGTACTAATAGTGCAGATTCAGACATAAAAAAGATTTTTCAAACTTAAGAGAAATGAAACTCAAAAGCTCTTATACAATTACTGATAGAACGTTTGAGTTTTGGTTTCAAGTTTGCAAGCTTTGTTCCCATCCTGATATCTTTTCTTTCTCCTTTTCTTTTTTTACTTTTTTTCCTGTCACTCTTTATCCTTTTCTACTTAGTCACAATGTGGAGACAGAAAGAAAGAATAAAACCAAAAGGACCTTTCAGAGATTGAAAGTTTAGTTTTCCATTTTTGTGAAAAAAAGTTTTCTTAAAGTTGAATGTAAAGTCTTTCCATGCTCTCGCTGGCATGAACAGCTGTATATATATACATGTTCATAAAGCTATGATAGCAATGTCGACATTCTCTCTGCATTAGAATAATGTAGTTATTTCAGCTTGCTTTGCTTAAAAAAAAAAAAAAAAAAAGCAGGAATACCAAAGAGGAAACAGGCATCTAATTTCCAAATTTAATTAAAAGATAATTCTGGGGACAGATAGAATTATTATCCATTGTCTTTCCAATCAATCATCTCCTATGCATGTGGATATGCAGGTTGGGAATAAAACCATGTCATTTTTGTATAGAAACCCGTTCAAAGTGTAGATGGAAACTAAGACTGGGGATGGAGAACAAAGTTAGAGATTATCAATTAATGGAAGTGTATCTTTCAGGCATATTTTGAACATCAGATCACTTGTTGAATAATGTACCTATATTAACTTATCTTTCTCTCTCTCTCTGTCCCTTGCAGGACAGACCTTGATGGCTTTTTGATGCTCTTTTATTGTAGTCTTCATATATATGATCTTTTGAGCCCATCTGTAATGGAATGATGCATTAGTCTTGAGGTATAACTGTGCAACTTATTTTTTAATCAAACATGCCAGAAGATGCCAAAAAGCTCACCGTTTCTTAGGCTGTCAAAAACGGCAAGAAAAACTTTGCGCATAACCTCATGGTGTGGAAAGCTCGCAACTTCTGAGTGAGACCAGCTGAATTAATTTATTCTCCGCTATGTTCTTGCAGCGTGCTTTATATCCCTCAGTCTTGCTTTGTGCCTAATAGTTAATGGTGACTGTTGAGGGTGCAGCTAATTCCATGCAGCGCCTATGGAGCCTTTGAATATTCTGCATCTTTCCACAAGTGTTGAAGCTTTTTTTTTTTTTTAAAGGTCTTTGCTGTAGGCAAGTCCCTGCTCCTCTCAGGAGTCTGCCAGTTTCCCTTTGTGCTCTTTGCATGCTGTCTAACAATGTTAGCTGGACCCATCCTGCCCTGTAGAAACATCAAGCTTACTTTATTCAGTTATTCTCAGGAGAGATGCAATCTTTCCTTTGCCCTGGAGGACCCCACCTGACCCACAACCCATGAAGGAGCAAGATGTAAGGACGTTTTGACTCCCCAGTTTCTTTTTTAACAGCGTATGCAATGCGTAGCATTGATACAACAAACTGGAGACAAATTAAGCATTTTTTCCATCTGCTACATAATCTGAAAACCTTTCAGGCAACAGATGAGACTTTGCATTTGGATGGTGATTTGGAAAGAAGGCAGTGAATTGGCCTGATGCATATGAAAGCGTGAATAGGTGCAAGGACGCGAGAATAAGGGGTTGGGGGAGTCGTGGGCCTCTAGTACTACTTTGTTCAGGAAGTGTTCCAAGAGGGCTCCTGTGCTGGGAAAGCTGCTGAATTTGCTTGCTGTGGGAGCTGAGGTGATAGCTATGGAAAGGTGGCTGATGATATAAAACATGGCACACTCAGCAAGAGGTTTAAAGTGGGAGGTTAAATGAGTGTCTGCAAAACTGGCCTTAGGCTCTAGCTAGAAATGAGGGAACTGACTGCTATCCTGAATTTCCTGACAGCTCATCGAAAGCCAGAGATATGAGGTGGAGATATCTAGGTAGATTGCTGGCTGAGCTGACACATGCACTTATTTTGAAGTTGTTATGAAAAATATGAATCTTAACTTACTGTGGTGGTTGTCAAAGTCACAGGCACAGGAGGAGCACGAGGATTTGCTGCATAGTGTGCATATGTGCTCCTGGAGTGGCACATTCCACAGTGGGCGACAGTGTCATCGAGCACAGTGTGTGCTGCTGCAGGGTGTTTCTGAATGTGGCCTGCTGCTCTTTTAACACTCAGCTGAAGTCTTGGATGCTGTCTGTTCCCTCTCTCATGCGGAAAAGTGTGCTTTAAGTTCTGTAGGTGAGACAGTTCACATGGCCCTTGGAGACAGATTAATTTGGTTATGGATGGAAAATGTCAATTCAGAAGGAGGACCTGTTTATTTACAGGTGCTGTCACCTGGTTTATTATTAGTTCTTGGATTTCCAGTATTATTCTCTAGCTATATATACATACATACACGTACGTAGAAAGAGTAACGAACTCCTCAGCTCTATATTACTGTTAACTACAGTGATGTTTTGTCTGGGAAGCTACTGTTCTTAAGAATTATGGATTGCAATGACTCAAATTTTGGCAGGAACTGCTTTATGCATAGGCGACTGCCTTAGCATTTGCTATGAGATTTTTTTTTTTTAGTTCAAATTCCAGCTTTTGTGCATGTTTCCTTTTATGACTACAGTAAGTCAATAGATATCTATTGTCCCTTTCCTCTCTCCACTCTACATGGAGTGGAGGTTGTTTTGTTCTGCTTACCTTTTTGAATGATAATCCATATTGAGAGTTTTCAAAGATGGTTTCTCCTCAGAAGAAATGAAAATGGTATGGGGATGTAGGTGTGTATTCTTAGTGCCTCTTGCTCTTATTACACAAAATATGTCGGTCGTATCTCAGGGCCTTTGTAGAGAATCTCTGCTTCTGCAAAACTGGCAGATCTCTACCTACCGAGCAAGAACTCTGTGTAAATATTGTAAACAGAGAGAAACCTTTCTTGCTGCTGGCAAAAGCTTTCCCATTGGAAATGTCTTAAAAATAATGACAATGCAGATTTAAAGACTAAACATGACTCACTCTCACAGCTTGTGAGACTGTTTATAACAGCTCCATCCAGTGGCTTCTGCTATAATATGAATACAGGGCTTGGCTCACAGGGGTTCAAAACCTTCAGGGCTGAAAAATGCTACTTTAAGACACATGATTTGACAATTACCACCTTGCAGACATAATAAATCTAAAAATGAAAGATGTGGTGTTAACATTTTGCAATTAGTTGTGAGGAATTACTCTGCTTTTTTTAATACTCCTTGTATCGCATGGCTTCCACCTCTTGGTGTGCAATGAGACATCATTCCTCTTCAGGGGCTGGAACATAAATGATGCTTATTTGTGAAGATGAATAGAGTACCTGTATACAATGGATTTTTTGAAAGATCAAAATAGCCCAGGTGAACTCACTCATGCAGGAAAGGCCTGCTCTACAGTTCAGGAGAGAATGTTGGAGTCGTTCAAGTTTTTGATGTCACATTTTTATTGAAAAATACCAATTTCTTTATACAAAGTCTTTGATTTTGAAAATGTGAGCTTTGATTTCAAAACTTAGTTTTTTCCCTTCACTTTTAAACAAATTATTTTAATCAGGTTGATTTTGTTTTTTAACCTTGTCTCCTATGGGAGTGATGTGAGTAGACTTTTCGGGCTGCAAAAATTTGAGATTTCAATTTTTCTTTCCCATTCAGGATGGGGAAAAGCTTTCAAAATCTCAAAAATTCTCATGGGTTAGAAAAAAATGTTTCCCACAAAGCTCTAGTCAATGGGAGTGTTACCATAAACTTCACTGTGCCTTGGATCAGGCCCTGAGAGCATATCGGAGATTTTGTCAGCCTCATTGATTGCACAAACCAGCCTTGTTATGAGGAAACATTCTTGGGCCAGACAGCATTCTGACATTTGTCTGTAGTTTTCACATTTAGGAGAGATTATTGTCTCCAGAGGGTCATTCTTAATGATTTAAATCTGAGGTAGATCGTTTTTTCTGGCAGTGTGTGTGTAATCTAATCCATATATTGTTGAGAATAATTGGAATGAGCATTGAGTTGCTATATGGATGCGGTCAGTCAGTATTGACTGCATTGAAACTTGCTGAGTAGGTGGTATAAATTATAAGAGGACCTGGAAAACCAGAGGGAGGAAAAAAAAAAGGATATTCAAAACAGGGAAATGTGGAAGTAGAAATGCTTTCCACTGGGTTACTTTAGAAGCAAACGGTCTGAGCTTTAGAAAATTTGCTCTTGTTAATTAATGTTGGATAATCACATAGACCATATGACCAAACGTATGTAAAATTTTTGTTTGTTCCCTTCGCAACGGGCTTGATGGTGACTTTAGGCACATCCTCTGAGCAAGGGATGGCGTGTAAACTGTACCACCCAAGGAGCAGCCCCGGGAGGCAGCGTGACTCACAGGCAGGCTGCTGAGACAAAAAATCCCTCCCTGCTTTCCCTTGGCTCTTAAGGCTGTAAAA
>VYZW01000830.1:61329-72972 GCA_013401315.1 Balaeniceps rex | reverse complement strand
TGAAAGAAGGATCTGAATCTTTTACATTGATTTAAGGGGACATTGCCATGCATTAGAATAGCTCCCAAGTTTGACCTACGGGAGAATATTTAAATTGCATCTTTCACCTTTGATTTTCAACTTGAGAAGTTAACTAAGCAATCTAGCCACAAGAAATGTAAGAAAATGTAAATAGTTTTGTCAAATTATTGTGAAAATTATGTGTTATATAGCTAGTCAGATTTCATTTCAAAGGTCAAGAATGAACCCTGTTGTCAGTTGTGATACACAAAAGGGAAACTTTTTTTTTTAAATCATGACGATGTGCATTTAGAGACAGGGATGGGCTATATGTTGTCCAATTGTAAAAAGTAATGTAGAAAAAAGTGAGTTTGCAAACTTGACTATGTTTAGAGTGCAAGAGAGGAAGAAATTTAGTGTGTACGTAAAGCTATATAAGTTTTAATTACAATGCATGCTCGTTAAAAAATGTGTATCAACTTCTCCATATTTTTCTATAGTGGCTGTGATAGGGGGCTGTCTAAAGGGGTTTGTGTTTAAATTAGCCATTCTACATTACTTGTGATTTCAACTGATCCATAAAACTAGATTCAAAATGAAACTTGTCTGTGACACTTCTTGCGTAGTATTTTCCCATTAATCAAAGTATCAATTTGTAAATGGNGTATCTTCTATGAGATTTTAAAATTAAAGTTCAAAGAAATCCTGGTACATTCTGGTATCAAAGCTTAATTGAATTTTCTTTCTTTTGACCCATCAAATAGCAAAAAACCCCAAACAAACATACAAAAAAACCCCCCAAAAAACCCCAACCGAACCCTAGTCTGTCACTCGAACGCGTAGGCTTCCTTGCATTGCATTGAGAGAAGAGCTGTCTGTCTCACTCCCCTCCACTACCCTTGTGTTCGGCAGGGTTGAGGCACACGAATTTTGTCTGTACTTCTGTCTCCAGCATGCCGGGGAGTAGTGTCAGGCAGCATGTCAGAGCACTTTGTTGTTTTCTTCAAGAGCATTAAAACCCATACGTAAAATACCAGCAGAAGTAAGAACCGTAGTGGACCTCTTAATAGTTTCATCAGGTCCTTGTCCTGCTCCTTGACCCAGATTATAAAAATAAGTAACTTGTAATAAAAGTTCAGTCTGGTCTTCATATGTAGTTGATGGAAAACTGCTTCAAATTATCTTATGTCAGCTATTATTTCTACAGTGCTCTTGTACAATCGCATTACTTGGGCTTCTCATGTAGAAGGTATGGATTTAGCTGCCCTACCCTGCTTTAAATTTTCAGTTCTGATATCTGATTGCTCCTTTTAAATCTCCTTTGTAAAAAGCCAAGTATGTACAGAGAATTCTTGCTGAGTAGGCTAGCATGGTATAAAGTATACATTTTGGATTTTACAAAGTCACAAATGTCAACATCACAAATATTCTACACCCCCATGCTACATAACAGAAAGCTTATTTGCGAGAATAACTGATTCTATTTTACAATCTATTTCGTGGAATGTTTTAGATATTCTGTAATTCAGAAATAATGGAGCAAGTCAAAATACCTGAAGGTAACAGAAGTTTTCTAGTAGAGTAAACTTTTGCTGTGCTATGTACTAGGGATAACTAACTACAAAGGAGTATAGAATGAGGTTCTGGCTCCTTTGTACACTGATTAGGTAAGTGTGTCCTTAAAATTAATTTTGAGTGACAGTGAAGCTCTCTTTTGAGAGCACATGAGAAAAATTTATTAGAATTCTTTGTCATAGTTGCTTTTAGGTAGCTTGCTGTGTATGTTGGATAGCTGTTAGTACAGGTTTCACAGTATTTATTTAGGATGAATAACTCTCAGTAACCTCTTGTTCCAGAATACTGCAACATGTAACAGCATGGGCCAGCCTCTGAGAAGAGATGTATCGAGATCCTCTGCATTTCAAAATGAGCTTTAATGTCATTCCGGTCATGCCAGGTAGCAAGGGATGGGAAGAGAGGGGTTTTGCTTTCAAATCATGTTAGAGATCTGTCAGTACATCACTTCTATAAGAAAAGAGGAAGAAAAATAAGCCAAGAATCGTTACTGGTGTGGTATGCAAGTTTGCATATCCTAATAGTTTGCTTTGTGCCCATTTCTGAGGCTGGCTTTTCAAACTTGCAGATAACTTGGTTAGATAACCCAATAAGCACACAGGAACTAATTGACAATTAAGATTTCCTTTCAGTATCAATACAGTTCTAAAAGAGACAAGTGGTCCAGCACTCCAGGTATATTTTCCCATGGTGCTTTCTGCACTTCATCTTCCTTTGCACCTTCCTTCATCCGACAGCCACGCTGCAAGTGATGACTTTGAGCAGTTTGACAAACCTTGTTGAAGACTGAACATGGCCTTCACAGACTGCAGCGTTTGCAGGGGCTCATGTTTCAACCTATCAGTGCTATCATTAACACTGAATAGTCAGAACAAGTTTTTGCAGGCCTCAGTCAATGCTTTTTATATTTGTATATTCATAATTGCATATGAATATACATCAGTGCTCTTGTCAATACAACAGCTTCAGAAAAAGCCAGGTCAGCTAATTTTCCTGATCGATCTGAAAGTTAACCTGATAGAAAAACGGGAAAGAAGTCCTGAATGAATGAAAGAAAAATGATCCTGACCTTTCTTTGTGGAATTGTTTTGATGTTGTTTTGTTGGGTTTTTTCTTTAGGTGGTGTATGTCAATAGGGAGGGAAGAACGGCCAATAAAGCTAAACTGGACTAATATTCTTTCAAAAGGGTTATAGTGAGGATGCAATGCAGAATGAGTCCTTACATTGAAATTTTTATTATTTGGTACAAATAATTTGGTGCAAAACCTGTACTTTATACTATACTGAACTCTCTTGTAGTAGTCATTGTTATGACTAGAATCTTCCAATGTAACTGGTTGAGGTTAATTTAGTAATTAAATAGAAAAGGAAACAAGCTTGATTAGAGTTTCCAGTATTTGAATAATCTTTTATCACTTTTTCAGTCCTGCATTAAATATTTTATGTATCTCTTGAAAGTAAAAAGTCATAAGAACCTGACGGTTATCTGCTTAAAAAATACAATAAAGCTCTTCATGCTAATATCATGGGACATACAGTAAACATTTCATTAACATCTCTTTTAAATGGAGGTTATGTTTTGTAGGTTAATTAGAAGCCTAGGTTATCATTTGTATTGCAGTGACGCTCCAAAATCAGAACTGAGACTCTAGTGTGCAGGCTCCTGTACATGGAGAGACGTGGTCCCTGCCTTCAAGTACCTCCCATCTAATTAGAAATGATGTATGAGCATGACACATTGTAGGTGGGAAAGGTGAGATTGAGGATAAGAGTAATTGACAGTATGATCGAGTTAGGTTACACTTGTGCACAGAGCAAAAGGCTATAATTATTGTAGCTATTGGCAAACACAGGCCCAAGGAATGTCTACCCCACCACCCAAGAAGCAGGGCCATATGGAAAGTCTGCCAGCTGACCAAGGCAGAATTTATTGCTCTTCCAAGTTTCCTGTTTCTCAAGTCGATGGCAGGGAAGAGACTTCATACCATTACTCCAGGGTAGAAATGCAGTACTGCTGAACAGTAACTCTAATGGCTTGTCAGTGTGAAGTAGGACTCCTGCTATGCAGTTATGAATGAAGCAAGTCTATCAATGAGGAAGGAAGAGTACTTTGGAGATTATGAGATTAGAACTTCAAACTCCAGAGAATTAGAGTGGAAAAATGTTACTTTGCACTTTCGTAGTTCAGGAATGCCCATATGCATCAAGCCTTGCTTTCCCACATTTAAGTTTTTCTCCCATCTTGTTGTATATATGAACTTTACATGAGCAGATTTAAGTTAATGGAGCTGTACATCTCTTTAAAAATGATTAGTCAGTTCCACTTATTTCTACTTAATTAGCGATGGTGAAGAACAGAATGTTTACAGCAAGCCCAAGGAACTTAAACCAGCTGCTTAACAGGAAGGATGCTGCAGCATGCCTATGATATTTTTCTAGATGCTTGTGCTTCAATGGAAAATGTCCTACCAAAGTAGGTGGTTTACTGTCAATTCCTATGGTATCAGAATTGATTGATTATAGAGACAGTGTAGATGTTCAGTGATCTTAAGATGAGGTCTGGCCAACACATCCCAAACATGCACAAGAAAAACAAGTGACTCTGGTATCTGAAGAAAGAAAAGGAAATGGTAATCTTGCAGAGCAATTAGACTCTGTTTGGCTAGCACTACAATGAATATGAAAGGAGAACGTTCTATGAAATACAAAAGGCAAAAAAGGGATTTCATTTGTTTGTCTTCTGCTGATGACTAAGTGACAGCAGTCATCAGATAATAACCCATGGGAGGCTGTTATCTTCCTAGCATTTCCCATATCCTGCTTTACAGTCTTTACTGGGAGAACACATTTCTGTACTGTGCACTCTTTCCTTTTGTCTTTGCTGTATGTACCCTTGAGTACTCCTGCTGAAATTAATTCAGAAAAACTTCCGTTTTTAAGTGACCCCCTGCCCCAACAGATGTAACATAGCATCACAGTCTTTATTCAGTGGTTTCCACAGGCACCCTTGCTTCTCAGACTGATACTTTCAGGCTGATACAAGCAGGGGCTGCTTTGTGCTGTCATTGCCAAAAATGATGTTGCAAGGCAGGACCAGAAAGTGCCTTCCACTGTTGAAATGGAGTTCAAGAAACTGTCTTTTATGTTAGTGATAGCTGCTAGTTTGGGACATACCTGTGATGACCCATAGTAGTCATTGCCACCATATTCTTACAATTGGTCGCTTCTTAAAATGCAAGTGTGATGAGTAATTTTTCGGGTGAATGCAGAAATAGAGATGGTATCTTATGGTATGGATATAGAGGCATCAAGTTGCACGTCTTCTGATGCCACTCATCAGCATAAATCCTTACAGAACCTTAACGTTAAGGCAATTACAACTCGTGGAGGACCTCTAGAGAGCAAAAGTAGTATGTTGTCATTTCTCTAGAGAGAGGAAGCGAGTCATGTCTTTGTCTTGTATTTGTACAGCACGTAGCGCAGTGAGTCAGAATGCGTAGTACTATCTTGATAAGAAATTCACAGGCCTTGAAAGGTTTTTTGTGTTTACATAATAGTTGAGCCTCCTTGTCTAAACCTGATTTTTCACAGTCCGTGCATTCATGCAAGTTTTCAAATAGTTTTCAAATTATTAAACTGTCTGAGCACATAAATAACCTTTTACCTTAACTTCATATTGTGATTGTCCAAGAGGTTTGGATGCTAGATGACCTGCACTGGTACTTGAAATTCATCTTCATGTATGGCTAAAATTTACAATCTTGTAAGTAAATGCCTGAGGATTTCAGAGAAATTACAACTTATATTAACCATTATCATCTAAGGGTAGTTGGTATTTAATAACCTATCAGTCTACATTGTTGTTGCGGCCTTGGGGTTTAGGAAGGATGCATCTTTGCAGGATGCTGGAATACTATCTACTGCATTGTATACGTGACCGAGACCATGTGTATTTAAGTTCCTTCTCGGTCTTTAACGTGCCTATTTGAACTCCTTTTTTTTTTTTTTAATATGGCAAAGTGAATGATATGCTCTACCTTTCAATTTCTGTGTTCTTATAAAGATAAGATTAATAACGTTAATGATTATAAAGCAATCAAAATGCTGTAGAAATGAACTTTACACTTGACTTTGAACTTCTTCAGAGTCCTAAGTAAAACCAGTAGTCTTGCAATAAGTAGTCTGAACAATTAACTAAGTAGCATAACAGAGCTCTGAAACGTTTGACTGTGTACGACTAACTCCAGATGTGAAAGTGGTTTGAGTTTTGGGTTTTTTTTTCTTTTCCTCCTTTCACACATTTAAAACTGGAAGTAAAACATTTGGGAAAAGATGAGCGAGGACAAACGTAGGGGTGCTGGTTATATATGATGAGTGATTATGATGTAGTTTTCTTTTGAAAAATAAACAGACTACATCTTTGTATGTTGTCTTCATGGTCATTTAGCTTTAGTGTGTGAAATTGGAACTTTCCTGGAACGCTGAGGCTTGTAGACTGTGTGATTAAAGTGTTTTGTTCTGTTGTGACCTATAAATTGAAGCCAGTCGTCAGCAGTGAGCCTTTGGCCTGTTGTGCAAGGTCTTACAGTATGGTCCGAGCCTGTGGTTCACTGACCCCACGACTCATTGAGAGGAATCACATCATCTAAACAAGAAAGCCAATAGGCTGCTTGATTCCTCAGCAGGGAGAAAACAATGCCTGTTAAAAGTTTAGAGGTTTATTCGTCTGAGTGGTGTTTGTTCAAGTGAGCCCCGTTGTGTCATTGCAGCTGCTGTGGCATGGGAAGGGTGCCCTGCGAAGGTGAGCTCCTCCGGCAGGTACGCCTTGCCAGGCTGCCCTGCCCTGCCAGCTGAAACCCTCGGCTGGATGCAGAACTCTCTGCTGGGAAGAGTCAACGTTCTGCATTTTCTTGCTTTTTGGCATTATCTTGCCCATTTTATTCCTCTTCTGTCATTCTGAATGAGGATTCAAAACTCTACTTTCTGTGGAACTGATTCCTGATAAGGAGAATATTTAACAGAGTTCCTCACTAATAGTGTTCTCTTTAATCAGACATCTGCAATACTTGTGTCCATACGTTCCTATATTTGGTTTGTGGTAGTTTTATTCAGAGAGATGAGCATGTGCTTGTTGTGGCTTAATAAAAATCGTTTGTGCTACTACTTTGACTTATAGGTAAACAGATTAAATATTAAAATGCTTAAAATTGGAAGGACTTTACAAAAGGCTTTAATGTTGTAGCTTAACTTGTGAAATTCTCAAATAGGTTAACTTTTCTCAAATCACCTGTTACTGAGACATTCAAGAACCATCACTTATTTGCTTTCCTAGATAATTATGGCCTTCAAATCCAGAATAAAATTCACCAGGAGTTCTTATTATGAAAAATCTATTATTTTCCCTAATAACACCTGTCTGAAATGTCAGATTAGCACCTGTGTACTGAGAACAAGTGTCAAAAGTCTATATTAACAGTTCCTCGCATATACTGAAATTAGTGCTAATGGACAGATACAGATATTTGGAGGTGAAAGATAAATTTTCCCTAAGTAGGCAAGGATTTTCAGGGTTTATTCACATTCTGCTGTAATTCCTCTTAAGGCTAAATTAGCCCACGTGGATTTTTTGCTGCAGGAGTTAGGTATCTTTCAGCACTTGTTCTAGATGATGAGGAGCCAGTGTGAGGATCTCGGTATGACGTCGCAGTCAGGCAGATCTGTGAAAAGTGGACAGCCGTTTAGAGGATGTATGAATAAGGGGGCAGTGATCCCTTCTGGCCTTGAACTCTGCTGAAGGCTATGAAACTGAAGAGAAGAACAGGACCACAAAGCCATATTTTAATTTCTTTGTCATGACTGCAAATCCAGAATTAGCCTGCTTACTTGACTTCAGTCAAATTAATCTAAATATTGAGAGTGCACATGATGAAAAAGGCCTGCTAGAAACAAGTTAAGAAATTAAAGGAAAACTATGCTTTGTTCGCTTGTACCAAGATTATAAGTTGATTAGAAAAAGTTGGCTTTTCCATAAAAAGTAAATCCTTTTAAAAACATTTTCATAAAGAACTGTTGATTTTATTGATGCTTTCTAGGATATTTTGTGAAGAACCTTCATGTCTTTTTACACCTATTTTAAAACATTACTTAAATCACATATTGGAAAGGCTGCAGGCATTTTCATATCTATGTTAACATTTTGAAAATGTATATGCAGCTATACATGATTCATTCAAAGAGAAAAGATCCAAATTTAAAAATCTTCAAAAGAAAACTTCTTCTGTTTCAATAATTATTTCGAATTTGAATGTTTTATATTCAGTCTATCCTATTATTTATGTACTTCAATAGCTCTTCCACCTGAAGATGTCAGTATTTTACAGTTGTTGAACTAAACCCTAGTGAAACAGATGATATGTAAATGATTAAAGCCCTGAAAATTACTCTTGTCAAAATAAATGCCTAATAATCTTTCATTTTAATATGCTCTTGAGAGAAATCTACTACTGTTTAAATAATTCCTCTTTGATTGGACTTCCTATATTCTTTTTTCTAATTTTCTTAATTTGCTGTAGAAGAACTTTTTTGTGTTAAGCTTGAAAAAAAGCAGAAACGAGAATTATTTAACACCTGCTAAATATCTTTGATAATCTGAAATTATATAATAGCTAAAGAACCTAGAGGGAGAGAAGCAAATCTGGAAGGCTGCTATCAAGTATTCTATGAAAGCTGTCAGGTTCTAGAAGGTAATCAGCTACCAAGTAGTTTGTCCCTTTGCTAAGACATCTCATGGTAAAAGTGAGCAGGCGTATTCATGTAGAAACTGGAGAGCAAAGACAATCTAGATTTCCTTCATTTAAGTTCTTTTTCAAAGGAAATCTATTTTCATCCAGTAATCTAAACCTTTTTATTTGTGATGCAGGGTACAAATAAAGTAACTTCCATTCTTGGACAGCTAGTCTTTTAAAAGACAAAGAAATCTGTATAGTTTGGCATTGTACGTAGACATCGTGGCTACTCAGATTCACGGTAAAAGTAAAGGTAGAATAATCACGGTCAAGTCCTCAGTCAGTCCTGCTAAACTAAAGGAGAGGTTTTAGTTCTTTGATTTGATGTGCAGGCTCTCTGTTTTGCAAACAGTGCTGTCTCTGAAGAGATTGTGTCAATACGTGGAGCAGCTAGTTGTTACCAAGTATGTCATCTATTTTTCATGTCCACTTAGCTTCAGCATTCTCATAAGGAGATCAAACAGTGAAGTGAATGTTATCATTTTCATTTCTTCAGTGTGAAAACTGAAAATGAAAGGTGAAGTCACTGGTGTAGGAGTTGGTATGAGAGCTCAGATTCCACACACACACACCCCACTTCAAAAGTCAACAGTGCTCTTTTATTATCATGAAGATAAGAAAAGAAATTAGCAGAGATTTCTTTTTTTTTTCTCCTCCTTACCGACCCTGGCTTTTCAGTTAGGTAAGTGTAGCTAATCCAAGTGTACCAGCAGTGTCCAGTAGGTGACACTCCAACAACATGGATATAGTCCAATCACACTTAAGTTGGTTTATGTTACTGTATTATAGAATTATAGCGCTTTTTAAATTGAAAATGAGTATTTTAATCAATAAAATATAGGTTTATATTTTACCTGCTATTTGCCAAACTAGAGTTTGTTCATGCAAAACTATTTTCTATTAAATATATCAATTCTTGTCACGATAAACGTTATAAAAATACTCTCCTCACTACCCACTTCACTAGCTGGGGGTTTAAAGAAAATGCTAAACTTTGTGGAAGACCTTCAGCATATTATATTAGAAGATAATTATATTTGTTTACCAAAATAAACTCTCATAGCAATTTTTAAAATGACAGAGTTCATCAAATAGTTGAAACAATCATGGAAAATATCCTAAATGAGAAATGTAAGATAGAGAACTAACAGGGATCTTTCTGAGTTACAAAGTTAACACTATCTCATCATGTGCAACATGGTCCTGTCTATACAGTTTGTCGAGGTCCGTACCTAAGCTGGCTGGCTGCTTTGTCCCCTGAAATCCTATGAATCTTTGTGAAAGCTTAATACAGAATTTCATGTCTTGAATAATTTCAAATTTTCTAATTTCCAGCTGTAATAATTCCTGTAGTAATGATCAGTTTATAATTATTTCTTCCTGTGTCTGCATAGTTTTACACGCTTTGCACATAGTGAATTGTTCGCAGAAAGAGGTCTTGTCTCTTCTCAGCTTCATTTTGAAAATCAACACCCATGCAGCCCGTTTAGACTTCCCTTTCTTTTAGCTTCCTATTACAGGCAAAAGGCATGGCTGGTTCATGGTTTGCTGCTGGAAGTGTTTGCAGAACCAGAGTTAATATATCACTGACCCCAGAATAGCTCTATCAGGTACAAGGAATGAATTAAGGGTTGCAGCTGTATAACAGGAATAAAAATTACAGGACCTAAAGCGAGAGGAAAATAAAGACATCTGCTAATCAAATACAAGCTGGTTCCAAATTGTATCTGTGATAGAAAAAGATAGCATCCTATTCCTCAAGTTCCTTACAAATGCAGAGGTTTTGATCCCTATGACTTAACTGGAGCTTTCCGAGGTTATACCAGATATGTTGTGCTTACTTCCAAAGACATAGTTGCTTTAAACCTTGTACATGCCATAGCCAGAAGATCATCCATGTCAGGAGTAAGACCTATTTGGTTTTCTACTTAATGTTTTACTACCAAATCTCATAAATGCATGTGATAGGACTGTGATAGTAAGGAGACATAGCTGCTGTTTTGATAAGCAGAAGAAATGCACTTCATAAATCTTCACTGTTCTGGTATCAGAGACCAGGCTCTACTGGTACTTTAAAATTTGTGCAATTCTCTAGATTTACACCAATAAAATAGTGAACGAAGTTGTCCAGAATGTATGTGTGCTGTTGTTGGAGTTGATGGAATAAAAACAATATACAAGTTTGCTAATATATATGTGCCTTGATGTAAACTCTGATTCAAGCACATTAAAAGAAATGCAATTTTATTTTTTTTTCCCCATTTAGTTCAAAGGCTATTGGAATAAGCTTTTTATTCAGCGTCTTTTATTCTTCTTCAGTGTACATTAAGTAATTGTAATGAGACACAGTGAATAGGATTCATCCTTTAAGGGAGGAAAATTCAGGACAAATGCCAAAGAAGTTGAGTCATGTAAAGCTCATGAGTTTGCTAAATGTTTTATCCCATTACTCTGTTCTCTTTGGTCAGTGTTCCTACCCCGATTATGCACTTCTGAGCGCTTAGTGTGTGTTATTTTTCCAGAC
This sequence comes from Balaeniceps rex, assembly GCA_013401315.1. NCBI lineage: Eukaryota > Metazoa > Chordata > Aves > Pelecaniformes > Balaenicipitidae > Balaeniceps > Balaeniceps rex. The sequence continues at coordinate 62,087 of VYZW01000830.1, read as the reverse complement.
GATGGCTTGGGAGAATAAAACATGTTTAGGCAAAGGAAAAAAAGACCTGGTTGGCAATTAGAATACCTGGCAGCTGCTTCCTGGTTTTAGACAGTGGGTTTGATGACCTTACTTGTCCATGATAATTGGGTCCACGTGACCTTCTGCATATAGACTTAGCTGAAAAACCTGAATGCCTGGTATTGAACTGTTACAGTTTGAAAGAGAAGAAAATCCCAAATCAAGATGGAAAGCCAAAAAGTATAGCATTTTTGTAGCACTTAAATCCCTCGCAGTATTTTGTTTCACTTTGCGAAATCCTTGGGAATCTCAGCAGTTAATCGGGCTGTACAGATTCAGCCTTGTAGGGCTAGGTAGTGTTGTGGTATGAATTGTTTCTTAAACTAAGCTTGCAAAATATGAAGTCAGAGGTTAATGTCCTCTTACGTAGAAGATACCAGCAGCTTTAATGAAGATCACTGGGGGTTGTTGCTTTTTTGGACTTTTTTTTTAAGCTTTATTATCTAGGCAGGAAAGCTTAGCTTTTATGTGCCCAACATTAAAAAAAAAACAAACCTCATGATGTGCTTTGTAAGAGTAGAGGTTTACCTCACTGTAGTTGCCTCAACTTCCCTTTCTTAGTGTAGCCAAACCCAGTTTGCACAAGCTACCTGGCAGCTTTCACCCCAGATCTCCATCCATAATCAATAGCAAAATCGTACTCTCTCCAAGCCCTTGAGCTCTCTTGGTGTTTCCCTCTGCTGCGTTTGCCACCTAGT
>VYZW01000830.1:43057-55158 GCA_013401315.1 Balaeniceps rex | reverse complement strand
ATGGCAAAGTTAATGGAAATCAACTAAAAAATTAGGGTCTTGTCATTGCTGCTAGGACCATAGACCTTGCTTGGCTTTAGGTGGTGTTTTCTTTCCTCAGAGACTCTTTACAAGTTCCCTTTTCCACTGCATCAGATTAAGCATCACATTAATGATTATTTTGTTCACCCTGTCAAAACTCCATCCTTGCATCCTTGACTCAGCTTTTAAAAAAAATAAAGCTATTTCTATATGAATTCCTATGAAAGGGCTGAAGTTCCTCATGTTCTTGGTGTCACTGCCTCTCAGATCTTTACTTTATCCTGGATATTTATTGAGGACTGGGAATTACTAGTGATTTTGTAGATGGTAAGGAGGAATTGCTTATTTCTCTTCAGTTTAAAAAACAAAACAACTGCAGAAACCCTGGAAATGACTCAGAATCATGAGCTATGTGGCAACTCAATATAGAAACACAGGTTACAGGGAGTAATTAAAATTCCATTTTTCTTTTCAGTCATATTAATTGTTATTATCATATCTTGAGCTGTCAGTACTTAATTTGCTGCCAAGGGATTTTGATCCTAAATGGCATTCTGTAGAAAGAAGGGTGTGGAAAAATAGTAACTATTGAATTTACTGAAAGGTCATTTCTCAAGTACACTGGCTTCCATTTTTTAGTTCTTCAATGTAGAAATGCCACTTGTAAATACATCGCTTCTCTTTCACTTTCTCAAAGAAATCTACTCAGAATACTTAAGTAACCAAAAAATGTAAAAGGACAGCTTGGGATCCTTGATTTGAGAAGAAATGACATGAAATTGTTGTGAAAAAACACTACATATTTAATGTTGATGTAGGTGCCTGTATTATACTTTCCAAGAACACTTATGTCTGCCTGAACATCTCAACCTTAGCAAATTTATTTCCTTTATCTTAATGATGGAGGAAAAGGAGTGAGAAACCATAAGAGAAAAATATTTCAGGGTGAAGTCTTCTGGCAGATAATTCTAGGTGGGTGCATACTGGTTTTTCTTCTGTTGGCCAGCAGAAAATCAATTCTTGTTTATAAACCTTTTACCTAGTAGCTACAGTAAAACATATGGTCATCATTTAAGTGATTATTACCCATTACTTGCTGATAGACTTAAGCTCCTATACCCGGTTCAAGGTGTCCTATTCCTATCAGTCTAACACACATAGAATACCATTCAATAGAATGTACACAGGGTATTTAATTTGATATGGTTTTGAAAGAATGAGTTAAACCTTTCACTTGCTGTTATGCAAACAGTAATTAATTTCAAATCAGTAGGCCAGAAAAGTGAAATGTGTGGAGAGAGATGGGTGTTTTGTTTTGATTTGTCTCTACCTTCATGCATATATGTCAATATTACTCTACTTGATCATATATGTAGAGACCAGATATAAATTACAAATCTTTTCTTTCAATTTGAATTCCCATCTACAATAGCAGCGAATCAGCTCTATTTTCCACTGTAATGACTTCTGAGGGTTAGAGAAAAACAAACTTGAGAATCACCAGAATTCGAGATTAAGTGAAGCCCAAAGATGATGATGATATATGATCCATAAAGGTGAATTCCGCCAATATACCTTGCCTAAATGTTTATCTTCTGTGTGTTGCAGAATAGGAGATTTGCAATACATATTTGAAAGCTATTTTCAAAGTTCTTGCTTGTGTCTTTTGAAAAATTTGTTTGCTTCTGTATTCTTCAGCTGTTCTTCTTTGTCTCATTCTGGTAGCCCTGCAAGTCTTCATTTTGCATTTGATCACTGCAGAGAAAGGAGAGCAGCTGGTATATCCAGAAAAAATGGAAAAGAAAAAGAAAAAAAAAAAAAATCCCAAAACTCCTAAAGATGACAAGCATACTAGCTGTCTTTTGAACCTCTTACATATCAGGGGTCTGATTTTAAAAAAAAAAAAAAAAAAAATTCACTGAAGCTAATAGGACTGACTCTACTTAATCTTATTTGCTTTTGAACTAGACTTCAGTATCTGCTCTTACATTAGCCAGTAGAAAAAAAGAAGCTGTATTTTTTAATGTGCTGCCAGCAGATGTCTCTCACATTTTCCTTACAAAAGCAAGATTAATGATTTAACTCACTTTGATCACCCAGTTCCAAGAAAGTGAAAGTTGATGCAATGTTTTTCATTATGTTACAGACAGATCTTCAGTAGATTCAGCATCAACTGTTTTGAGTCCTTTTCTGAGCGACAGGTTTACATAGTAATCAAACCAGAACAAAATTTTAGGGGTTCTTTCAGTGTTTTTATGCTCAATATGAAATTTAATGTACCTAAAAAAGTCTAACTCCCCACATAAATATTAATTTATATTTCAGGCTTTCTCGTTTTTTGTTTATTCTTGTGCCCTTCATATTGCTCATGCAAAGGGACTCTAAAATGGCCTGGAAATTGTGATTTATCACAAATGTAAAGAGTTTGGCAGAGTACGGTTGATGCAAATGAGGTTGGCTGTGTTCTTCCATAATAACTGCTTGCATTAATTATTCCTTCTGCTATCAAAGGAACACTCTGAATTACACTGTATTTTACGCTGTTTGGCATTATACAGAAATTGCTACTAAAAGCCTCAGAGATCCCGTTCTGCTGTGCTACATCAGCCATTTTCACAGGCTTAGTGCTTATGCTGTATGCCTGTGCAGGCTGCAAGCTATTTAGTTCGCTTAGCCATGGAGCCAGAGAATGAATAATAAAAATATATGTATTCCCTGAAAAATTCTTATTAGCCTGATTAGTAGTCTGATTTCAGAGATGCAATGCAAGAGTAATAATGGACCAAAAAAGTAGAAGTGCTAAAAGTAGAAGTGTTATATCTGTTCACTTGAGTCACAAGAGTGATTATACAAAATTGAGAGGTACTTCCATTTTCTATAGAAACAAAAGAGATCTGTCTCCAGAAAGAGAAAAGCTGTTAAGGTGCTTTTGTGCTACAGTATTTGCAGGACAGTGGCAGAGTTGTTATTCTGCATTCAGACCCAATGAGCTCCTATATACCTGGAAAAAAACCCAAGCTGTGTAACATTACCCAGCTGTCCTTATTCATGAGAATGCTGGTGCCACAATAATAATGATTGCTCTGAATATATTGCATTTGCTTGTTATTCTGTATAAAGGGGGAAAATAAATGGGAGGATGCATCCCAACAGTCTGAGGTGCAGCTTTTTAGATGGGCAGATAAGGAGATGCCTTTCAAGGCATTTCACGACTGACTAATCATTTTAGTCTTCTTACTTTGTGCATCCCAAATTGAGTCTAATGTGTCTAAAAAGGGAAAAGCAAAGGCCTGGATCAGGGACAAAAAAAAAAGAAAAGTGGAGGAGGAGGGAAATAAAAGCATGTGCAACAAATAAAACATAAAAATGTAACTCCATGGTTTTTCTTGTATATTATGTGCCCTTCTGACCATCTTCTCATGTACTTATTTACACTGTAAATTCTGTATTGTGAGCTTAATAAGTAAGAACAATTTGACCTGAAGCAGGCATGTGGAAGGTGAGTGGAGTATAGACCATCATTCTCTGCTAAGCACACTTTCCCTTCTAAAGCGAGAATGATCTAAAAAGATTACAAAAGCCAAGAGGAGTCATAAGGAAAATGGTAATAATTCAGACAGTGGGCCCTATATTCCTCAAGGGCATTGGAGAGCAGTATAAACTAAATACGTAGTTCAATCATCACCTCTCAAAGACCACAACAGAAATCCTGGGTGCTTGTCTCATCCTTGTCTCATAAGGCTGTTTTTACATGTGCCACCAATGTAATAAATTAGTTGGGGATTAAGTTTTTAGGACCTGGGACTTTGAGCTTTAAAATCTTAGCCTTTGGTAAATATCTGTTTCTGGATGGAAGTGTGCTAAGCTGCTTTACTCACAAACATTTGCAAATGTAGCACCACCAACAGTTTGGAAAATAATTGTCCTTGGTTTTATGAGGCGGCTGCATTGAAAAATTTTATGAAGACAGAGGAATGATGTGCAGCTTAGAGCCTTTCCCTCGTTCTACAGCAATATTTTATTCAAATGAGAACAGTAGCTTCAAAACTCAGGTCTATTTTACAAATCCTGCAGAGGTCTCTTTTGCCACTTTTGTAATTTTACATCATTGTTTAATGAGTAGGCTATATATAATTGTTACATGTGTTTTGTACTTCCCATATTATTTCAGCAATTGTATCTGCAATACATCAATGTTGATGAATTTCTATCAACCAAAGAAATTCCTTTAAAAATATAAATATTTTCAGTTGAAAGACTTAAAAAAAAACAAAAAAACCCAACAAAACCAACCAAACAAAAAAACCCAAACAAACAAAAAAACCCACACAACAAAAAAAACCTCACCAAACACAACTTCCCCCCCAACTCTCCCTAAAAGCTTTAAGTTTGCATGTCTCCAGTTAAAATGGCTCATAGAAGAAAGTACTAAATACTTCAAATTCAGTTTTTTCACAACATCAGTCCTTTGTAGGATTGCAGCCTGTAGTCACGTCCCCTTTATAAACGTGAGCAGCGTGAGGCTGTATTTGTTTCCCCAACGGCAGATGCTGTCGTGGCCTGAGGTATGGACTCACTGGTGTCAGTTAAACCAAAAAGAAGGCAATATAGAGTGCAGAAGTGACCTAATATGGCCCCTCGAATTTTATTCTGCCTTCATAAGGGTTATGGACTTAACTTGCATTTTGTGGTTTGGCTTCTAAGCTGTTCCTAATGTGCTACAAGAGCTGCTCTCCCCATCCCCGCCCTATCCTTCACGGTATGAGAACTATGCTTGTGGAGCAGACACAGAACATTTTGTGTCCGGCATGATTTCTAATAAATTACCTCCGGGAGAAGTAATTTGTCATAAACATAGCCTCAGGTTTACATGCGTAAAGTCAAATATTTGCCTCGTATTCCTACCACTGCTTTGCTGCCCTAGCTTCACTGCTTTTCGTCGCTGAAAGCGGAGCCAGGCCTCCAGGCATCTGCCGTTGCTTATGACTCTGCTTGCAGTCGCACGTTTTATTTGGGCTTCGGTGGGGCCTAAACCTTTGGTCTCAAGTAACTTGAATCACTGACAAAGGAAATAACCTTGAACCACTGAAATGTAGCGGAATGCTTACTAACTTTTGAAAAATGTGCTGAAATCTCCGAATGTAACAGAGGGATTATTATGGTAACAAGTGGGATATAGTGGCAGAACAATTCACAGGCACGAATGTTTCAGTTGTGTTTCCAGGACCTTCATGTCCCTGAGGAGGTGTTTGACACTTCTTGGCTGACAGGAATATTTTAGAAGTAATCAGGAAGCCAGAGTTATGGACAGTATTTGATCACGTCGATATTCACGCGGCCTGTATGGCTTAGCATGCTGCTTTTTTTCTTGTTGTGAAGGTTGTGGTGAGTGGAGTTAAATCCAGTTGGTGACCGGTCACAAGCAGTGTTCCCCAGGGCTCAGTTTTGGGGCCAGTCTTGTTTAATATCTTTATCAATCATCTGAATGAGGGGGTTGAGTGCACCCTCAGTAAGTTTGCAGATGACATCAAATTGGGTGGGAGTGTCGATCTGCTCAAGGGCAGGAAGGCTCTGCAGGGATCTGTACAGGCTGGATCGATGGGCTGAGGCCAGTTGTATGAGGCTTAATGAGGCCAAGTGCTGGGTCCTGCACTCGGGTCACAACAACCCTGTGCAACGCTACAGGCTTGGGGAAGAGTGGCTGGAAAGCTGCCTGGTGGAAAAGGACCTGGGGGTGCTGGTTGACAGCTGGCTGAACATGAGCCAGCAGTGTGCCCAGGTGGCCAAGAAGGCCAACAGCATCCTGGCTTGTATCAGGAATAGAGTGGCCAGCAGGACCAGGGAAGTGATCATGCCCCTGTACTCGGCACTGGTGGGGCTGTACCTCAAATACTGTGTTCAGTTTTGGGCCCCTCGCTCCAAGAAGGACATTGAGGTGCTGGAGCATGTCCAGAGAAGGGCAACGAAGCTGGGGAAGGGTCTGGAGCACAAGTCTTGTGAGGAGCGGCTGAGGGACCTGGGATTGTTTAGCCTGGAGAAGAGGAGGCTGAGGGGAGACCTTATCGCCCTCTACAACTGCCTGAAAGGAGGTTGTAGTGAGGTGGGTGTTGGTTTCTTCTCCTAAGTAACAAGTGATAGGACGAGAGGCAACGGTCTCAAGTTGCGCCAAGGGAGGTTTAGGTTGGATAGTAGGAAAAATTTCTTTACTGGGTCAAGCATTGGAACAGGCTGCCCAGAGAGGTGGTGGAGTCACCATCCCTGGAGGTGTTCAAAAACCGTGTAGAGGTAGCACTTTGGGACATGGTTGAGTAGGCATGGTGGCATTGAGTTGACGGTTGGACTAGATGATCTTAGAGGTATTTTCCAACCTTACTGATTCTATTCTATTCTAGAGCTTGTGGTGGTGTTGCTCAGAGACTTGCCATTCCCAGAAAACCCAGGCTTCCCTGAGAAGGGAGAGTAGCACCAGCATGCTTCTCCTGGTTTTCAGATCCAGCCTTGAGTGAACTGAGGCTAATTCATCTGATTCAAACTATTGTTTGGCTTGGCCTGTTTGCCAGTGCACTGAAAAAAGCAGGTAATTGCCATCCAGTTGTAAAAACAGATAACTTAGTTAGACCTGGCCTTGCGAAACGCCATTTCAAAATAACGCCCCTGTAAACCAAACAAGCTGCGAATGACTTAAATGCTATCTTCCAGCCATTCCCCGAGAAACAGTGCACCAATACAGTATTTCACTAGTGAACGTAAGCTGATTCTGCCTATGCTCTGAGCCTGACACGGTCACGTATGGCGTGCGTCACGACTGGAAGCGCCGTCCCTGCTTACACGACCTCCCTGCCCAGGCAGCTTAGCCTGGCTTAGCTCGGTGCCAGCAGCAGGCGCGCAGCTCCTGGCTGGGGCTGAAGCCAGGCAGAACAAAATCAGGCAGGCTCACGGCAGACCAAGTAGACTATGCAGTCTATGTTGTAAATCAAATGAAATTCAATGGTTCTGTCAAACGGGATGGCTGGGGCTGAAGTCAGGTGGAACAAAATCAGGCAGGCTTACAATAGACCTAGTAGACGTATGCAGTCTATGTTGTAAATCAAAAGAACTTCAACAGTTCTGTCAAGCAGGATTGCACTTCTGCTAATGATACTTTATTATGTTCTGAAAAAGAGATGAGGCTCTGATAGGGTCTAATTAGGGGGAAAGGAAATATAATTTCTATGTGCCTTCTTCACTGTATTTCTGCACAGACGTTTTCTAGGGTGGTTTCCAGGTAACTACTGAAATCATAATATAACTGTTGGATGCTGATTACGTATATTCTTTAATTATCTATTGTTTATACAGCACCAAGGGCTTATGCTATGCTATACCGTACAAATATGATTATAAAAATGTATGATGGGAAGAGATGAAGTCATATCCCTTACAAAAGATGAACAAGCTTAAAATTGGTCTTTAATCTGAGTACAGATTTTGTCTTTACCTTTCACGTCTTTCCAGAGGCAGAATTTTGTTGTAAAAATGCAGTTCTTGCTGAAGTACTGTGTATAAGGCCAATTCAATAATGTATATTCCTTAATATTACAAATTCTTGCACTTTCAACTCCAATTCACTTCAATTCCTTTTATTTGAAAATCCATCATGGAAATTATTTTACTGAGTGAAAGGGAAAGGAAAGAATCTGAATAAAATAACATTCATAATAAAAATGCACTGAAGTTTTATGACAAGATCTCTAAAGGCACAGATGCTGTTAGGTTGATAACACCATTAATTTAGCATAGAATCATAAGCATCTATTAGGCTTCTGTTTCTTCTGTAGGCTTTCCACTATCTGAGGACATTTTAAATTATAAATTGTAATTTAAAAAACCCCAACACTTAAATTGTGATATTAAAAGATGCTTTCCCTTCTCAGACTCTGTTACTTAGATGGCAATTTCCATAGAATTTCTTATTTAAAAAAATCCCACCAAAATATACCAATTCAAAAAAATGATTTTTAATAGAGACTTCCTCCAGGGGACATCCTCCAATATAAAAGCAGAAAATCATATCTTTGTTCTCTTCAGGAACAACGGTTTTAAATAAAATTTTTGAGAAATCAAATTTCATATGTTATTGACTTGTGAGACTTCTAATATCATGTATTTTTCTTAAAAGCAAAATAACAAATAAAGAATTCATTTACAACTCAGAAGAAAAAAGTGAGAAAGAAAATGTTAGCGCAAGATAATAGTTGAAATACTCTTTCATGCTTCTTAGTGATTTAAGTATTGCATAAATATTTAAATATTAGATATAATAGATATTGAAGCTCAGAAATTTAAGGTGGCATTTTGCACTGACAAAACTTGCAAAACCAACAAAGCAGGGAAGTGTTTCGAAGCAAAGCATTTTAGCCAGCTTTGCTCTCCAGCAGTATTATGTGCGTATACTAGTAAAAGCATTCAGAAGTCCATCAACGTGTAATGTCCTTTTTAAGCTCAAAAGTTTAAATGTAGGAAAAATGACAGTTTGAGATTCACATCTTGGACCTGCTGAAATCCAGGGCAATTCTGTCATCGGTTTCAGTACAGATAGTAATTGTGTTCAGAAATATGTGTGATTCACGTTGACCACGCAGACTAGTCGTCCATGACATTTCAAAGGGTCAAATCTGCTTCTTGAGTGTGTGATATTCTGCTTTTACTATCATCCAACGTATACTAACCATTTCATATCTGAAAAAAAATGACCATTACAGAGACCTTATAGCCTAACAGATAGGATAAATTATGGTTCACGGGGTGTATGATTTGACAGTCAAAGGATTAGATGATTGTTTCAGCCAGGACTTTGTTGGAATTTAGTGTCTTTTCTAGCTGTTGTTTGGCAAAGAATGTTGTACTGTTTGTGTTCCTGTAGATCCAAAGGTGGGAATCCGCCCTACAACCCCCAAAATGGGAACCTTACTGCAATTTGAATGACTACAAAACTGCTTTGTGTTTCTTTCAAGTCATGGCAGCATTTTATTTAACAAATTAATCAACAAATTAAACTATTTTAAGTATCTGGAAGAAGCTATTCTGGAAATGTGGGGTTGGATGTACTGAAACTGCTTTTTAGAAGAGCAGAATGACATTATAAGCTGTATTATGGGAGGAATGATGAAAAAAAGGATTTTTTTTTTTTTAACTAGTTGATCTTAAATCTAGGCAATTCAATCCAAGAGTTTTGAAGCAATTGGCTGCAGATCTGTCTGTGCTGTTAACATTTATTTGAATAGGTCTTGGAACGCTTAGAATGTTTCAGAGCAATCTTTAGATAAGAAAATGAGCTAACACAGGTATTTTAAGGCTGCCAGTCTTATGTAAATAATAGAATTATTGATATTGACTTGCATAAAAGAGAAAATAATAATGAACGGAGGAACCCGGGGAAGTAGTTCTTGCAAAACTAACTTACTGAAAGATTGTTGATAAAAGATAATAATGGTAAAGTAACATGCTTAAAAACCAGATATAATTTTAATTTAAAAAATAGTGCAATATAAAATCAATATGAATTCTATTTCAAATTATTTCAAATAACTACTACGTTTGAAACTTATTTGACTGAAGAATGATAATCAAAAGTATATGGTGCTAGTTTCTCTGGATTTAGTGATTGTCCCTGTAATTGTACTGGAGGTATTTGCATGCTTGTAGAACACCAGCATAGAAAATATACCTTATCTTATAATGCAATTTTGCACATGTATGTAAAAAGTCTGAAACAAAACATTTCTTTAATGGAGCAGAAAGAATTTCACAACAAAACAAGCAAAATCCTCAGTGAAACACATTTTGGGAAAAATCAAGGTGTTGTACTTAGAGATACTGCATAAAGAAGGAGAAAAGAACCGATTTTTCCCATTTTCATCTATTTATAGAATTTATCTTTCAGGTCTAGATGCAGTAAATCTGTATGTACATGGCGGGGAGTGGGGAAGCTGTAGATGTGGTTGTCTTGTTGAGTTGCCTTTAGTAATTCTCCTGATTAAATCCTGCGCTTTGAGTCCTTCATTGCAGTCTGTGCAGGAGATGCAACTACTAAAATATTTTCTATTTCTAATCCTTCTCTATTTCCCTTGTGTGTCATAATTAAAACTAACATTATTTTGAATGCATTAGTGTGTCTGCAGGACACTTTAGAACAGCCTGCTGATGTTTTGTTTACCTATATTGCTATGAAAATTAGCATGATCGTGTTCTGCTTTATTTCTATAATTAGAATAAACACCAGATATTAGCTAACATTGATTGACTAAATCCAATTTTATCTCTAGTAACTATATTTTCCTCAGGTCTGAAACAGCAATCTTGAAATCTGTGCTGAATATTAAGCAAAGAATGTATTTTTTGTTTGTTTTGCTATAACAAGTTGTATAAAACAGTAGATCTTTTCTGTCTAATTATTAGCAATATTTTTTTATATTTGAAATGATGATAAATGGTAGGATTAATAAAATTGAGAATCTGGAAATTTTGGTTCATTTTAAATTGTCCAAGACAACAAAAATATAAGCCTGTTTTTAAAACCATTTGGAAAAGTTAAAGGCAACTGAAGTATTATAAAGACCTAGTGGTTTTGCCAAAAAGTAGGTGAAGTTATGACTGGTAAATTAATTAAAAAACACCTAAAATGGTTAACATTTTAAATATTACAAATTAAGCCTCATTTAAGGATTAAATCCTTTTTTTTTGAGTAATTTTATAAACGTTAGGGGGAAAATGATTTTATTGAAAAATTGAATGAGAAAGCTTTATCACCAGTAATAGTAATGGTAAATTCCTGGGGGTTTGGGAGAACCAGAGTGTAGGCTCTTCCTTCCTTGTGACCACAAGTTGGATTGACTGAATAGCTGCTTATTTGAATCTACCAGGAAGCTGAAGGGTTGACGTGTTTGGTGGTTGCCTTAGCTGCTTTCTCCCTACACAAATACCTTTATGTTCTTATCTTCACCATCTCCTCAGATGTAAGGACCAGTGTTCTCAAAGTGATTTTTGATTTTTAACTTCTCCTCCATGAAGGTGTGCAGGACCACAGAAGCCCCTTGTCTTAACTAGAAGCTTTGGTTGCTTGAGATTTCTGAAAATGATGTCTTGTCTCCTGTTCAGCTGGCCAGGGCTTATGGTGCTGGAGAAGAAAAAACTAGAACTCTTTCCCATAAAAACCTATTTTGAATGTCTCTCTGATAACTACTAATAGGTATAATATTAATTTTATAGGATATGAAAAGATTTCAGAATTTAATATCTAGACTAAATATTTCAAAATTTAATATCCAGAATAACAAAGCTGAAAAATGTTTCTGCTGCACGTGATCATAATTAGCTTTTCAAATTGTGACAGTTAGACAGAAATGGCTTCACTGACTCTTCTTAATAGAAGCTAAAATATATGTATTTTTATAATTCCAAGGGCCCTTAATTGAAGCCTGAAAAACAAGAAAAAAAAATGAATTTGGGGAAGTTTCAGAATGAAAATGAAGTCCAGACTTCAGGGACATCCTAGTTGAGGTATGTGGACAGCATGTGATTCGCGATAGCACCATCAGGTGTCATCTTGCCCGTAAACAAAATTAGCAGTTGGGAGGTATCAGCCAAAAGCAGTTCGTACCCCAGGCAGTAGGCAATGCTGCTACTTGTCTCACCCTTTAAGACCAGAGTCATCCTCTTATGTTTATTATTAGTCTCACATTTCCAACTATGACAAGTTTAAAAACTGAAACAAATATATTCAAAGCTTTTTGTGTAACAATAATGCCCGCTAAATGGAATTAGCATGGGGAGCGTTGGCACTTAAGCCAAATAAAACTTATTTGATCCATCTTGATTCATGAGCTTGTCATCAGCTAATACAGAAAACTGCAGCGATTGTAAATCACAGGGTGCTATGTGTAAATTGAATTTCACAACTTAAGAATTGCCCCCATATCAAAATGTACAACAGAAAGAAGAGAGGGAAATGCAAAAAGGTGATAACAATCATATATTTAGGATATGGTAGTGCTAACACAAAATACTGCTGCTTTTCAGAAGTCATTAATGAAAATGGAGAA
>VYZW01000830.1:21662-32062 GCA_013401315.1 Balaeniceps rex | reverse complement strand
GTCCCTTGACCTATTTAAAACAGTATGATTAGGTCAGTAAGAGCTCATCTACCATTTACACTAGGCAACTGGCTATACCGAGAGCTGAAAGTACTGTTTGGTGAGAAATACACTCAAAAGTATATAAAGAGATGTAGTTTTCAGTGGTGTAGATCTCATGTTACTGTCAAGTATTGCAGAAAATACTTGACACATTCACCCATCAGTTTTAACAAGCCATCAAAATCAGTCTGCAGTAAGCGCTGTGTTCCTACTGTAATCTGTGACTAATTATATACCGTAACTCATTCCGAGTTACCAAGATTTGAAAGGTCAGTCTGGTTCAGTATTTGTTGCAGAGACATAATGCCACTCAGAAAATACACGAGAGTTGTGCTAGCAATACCATTCCCAAAGCTAGGATATCATCAGCAGCAGTGTTGGATAAATAAGGCTTGCTTTGCCGATATATGAAAACCTTTTCAAGAGACACCTGTCCAGAATAGGTCAAGGGACTTTTCAATTTCTTCGTAGACTTCTGTATGTTCAGATGGATTTATGGTTATTTTAAAAAGCATGTATTATATTTCCAATGAGATAAAATTTGTAAAATCATCTTGTTGTATGTGTAGGGTTGCTTTTTTAATTAAAAAAAAAAAAAAAAAAAAAGACCTGCAGTCCTCGCTCACCTGAGCATTTACTTTCATTGTTGCTTATATGTAGACATAGAAGCCTCGCAGGTTTGGAAGCAAAAAGGAGTTACCTCTATAAAATCAAGGTTCAGAATTTTGCTGCCTAGTCTGTTATACATGAGAGCAGAAACTTGCCTGAAAATAGTTTAATCAAGGTGGATAAAATATGCCTTTGAAAGCATCACCCTAGATAATTTTCCATCTCGGCTTGTATATATAGTAGTTGCTATCTAGAAAAATGATTATTAACTGTAGTGTGCACCAGTATTTGGGAGAAGAACAATTTTTCGACACATTCTTTGGAAAGAGAAGCACGCGTCTCTGAAGCCATCGCTTTATTTGATCTTGTTAGTTTTAACGCACTCTTCTATTCTTTTTTTTTTTTCATTTGCCTCAAATCCATACCTCTAGCTCTTGTGGTATTCTGAAGATCCTTTTCTCCTTCATCAGTTTTTAAGTCCAGCTGTGCTATTTGACACATTTATTTCTAGATAAAATAATCACATTGGTGGTATCTTTCAATAGTATCTTTCCAGGAAAAAAAATTGCATGCGAGTGAACTTGCCCTGTGTGAGACCGCGTTGCTGATGTAATCCCACAGCCATCGCCTGGTAATTTGTGGGTGAAAATACCAGCAAGCCTTGGCTTTAGCAAGAAACATGACCTCATCATACATGCAGCATCCCTTTTCTTTTTAATTGAAGCTGAATCATACGCAACTGACTGCCTGTAGCGTACAGAAAATGTTTTCATGTCTGTATAACATTTTTATACTGATATGCATGCGCATTGTAATGTATTCTGATTGAATATATTCTGAACAAGTTTTAAACCAGAAAACATTCGAAAACTTCACAAATAATCAGAACGATAAAAGAAAAGCAGAATGAAAAGAACAAAAAGTTCCTGAGGCACTTAAAATGTTTTTCTAGAAAGTTAATATCTGTAAAATGCTGTCAGTCTGAATGCAGAAGTTTTTTATTCCAGTCTGTAAGAAAGGATAGGTGTAATTCTGCTAGAATGAATCCTTTGATGCTATTACAGACATGACCACTAATTCTGTTCGTTTTGGCGTGCTGAAGTTAGGTCTTTGAGAAATACTCATTTTCGGCTGTAAGGCAAGATTTTACAGCTGCGACGTGTATTTGCAGTAAAGTCTTTAGCCTGGCCTTCCATCTGAAAGAAATGCTGCCACATGCACTTGCTGCTTGCATGGTTTTGTATCCAAGAGACCAGGATGCATTGCAAGGTTCCAAAATGATATGATGAGCGAAGTGAATATTGCAACACTTACTTTTAAATATAAGCAATTTTGAAAGCTATGAGGGCTTAATGCCAACGGCATACATAATTTGCTGACATAAATTGATAAAACTCCGTTCAAACTGAATGATTCATGTTCACTCACACCAAGAATAATTTGATCCAATGTAAATTCTACTTGGGCTAAAAATCTAAATTTTAACTTCCAAATTATAATGACCTTCGAGAGAATTACATCCTTCTTATTTCCAGCTGGGGTTTATTATATTTCTGCTAAATTACTTTTCTCAAATGTGTATGAGCAGTGATGTGTTTTGCTTAGGCTAATATTTCATAAACTGTCAAAGTGACTGCAGACCCTGCAGGAGGTTATAAGAATAAGTAAACCAAGCTGTTACTTCTAATATTGTCCCAAACTTTATCATACTTTATTACGCTTTATGGGGCTTAGCTCCTGAATGCTTGCCATTGGTTTTCAGATGCAAAATCATGACTTAATCGTTACCCTAGTGTTTGCATGTGGCAGTTGTTGTTATATGCACAAGACACTGAAATGATGTGAAGGATCTGTTGAATTGGCAGAGCAAGGAAATCTACAGGAGAACTTCGTGCCCATGCATCAAAAATTAATTGCAAGCTGAGAACCAGTGTTACAGAATCTCTATGAAGTGACATAGGGGCACAACTGTTTGATTTGGGGATGGCGTTGCAACGATTACCTCGCACGTACGTGCTTAATTTAATTAGAACTGCAGCATCATTCGCTTTTTAATGTGCACTTTGAGCAAAATGGGTGCAGCATTGGGTTCTTCCCAACCCCTTTTAACCAGTGAACTGGACTGGCTAACAGAACACTACAAGTAATGGAATAATGTATTTAATTAATTTGGTTGCCGTTGACAGAGTTCGTATTTTGCCATCATTGCTCCACCTTGCTTGAGGTTGTAGAATATATTTTAATTGATTTGTTTCATTTCAAGGCTTCATCAAAAACTTTTTGAGTGCGTGACCGTTGGCTCAATGTTAATTGGTAAACATTATTACCACATTTTGCTGATTTTATGGGAAGAGTGGCTTGTATCCACTCCTAAGAAAACATTTGAAGACTCTTTAGAATAGAATACACGGTCTTGTCTGAGAATACATGTTGCGTGCAAGACAGAGGACTCAAAAGTAAACAGAAATCACTAATGTATATAGGACTAAGCCTGCCTTAATGTTAAAAAATACACAGAAGCTGACCAATGCAAAGGGTGTACATCTGACCAGCCGATATTCACAAAGGGTTCTGAATTAGCAAATATTAATCTGTTTAGGTGTGGTCTTTCAATATGGCTACATTCCTGCCTCCAGACCTTCACCTTTGCTGTACCAAGAACTCCGCGCAGACAATAACGTGCGTGGAAATAGCACCGCCATCTCTGGCGATGCCACAGGGCCTGCTTGCCTCCGGCACTTATAGCCTTAGTTTTGAACTGGCCAAGAATTTTCTAGGTATCTCTTGAGCAAATGCAAATTTTTTGGAACTAAAACTAAGGGAAAGGGAGTGGAAAGAAAAGGGAAAAAAGTTTTAGTAATCTGAAGATTTTGAAGTTGTCAGAACAAAGTGTTTGCAATCTCCAGTATGAAAGGCAATGTGGCGTGGGGGTTTTTTTCATTTGACTAAGTTCTTGTTTTGAAATGTTAGATAATTTAACAAAAACAGTGGTATGTTTGCAATGGTTGAGTTCAAACTGAAAATTTCCAGATTACTCAAAAAGCGTGTGAGAGTTTAGCTTGCAGCAGTTTTTGATATTTTCAACTTTCTGTACACACTGAAAGTGGAAAAAACAGTGTATCTCCAAAATGTTCAGAAACAATAAAATTCTTTTTCTTCTTACTCTAATACAGTATCTAAATGCCAGGAATTTTGTGCGTGGGGTCTGATCTCTCCATCAGATCTTGCTTATTACAATAAGATAAGCAATGGAGTTGAGCTCTCTAACCTTTCCAAAAATGAAGCAACATATTTTTTTTAAAATCAGTTGGCTGCCTGTGTATGTACCCATTACTGCTACATAGCATGCAAATAAAAGTGCACATTGGAAATGAAGGGAGGCAAACAACGCAAGTGTAAGACATAAAAGCATTTGTTATTTTGTCAACAAAAAGTGTAACGAATAAGAAGTAACTGGAAGTTGTTTGCTATCCAAACAAATAACAAGTGAGAAATAGCATTATGTTGATTTAGAATATAGGAAAATTAGTCTGGAGGCTTGAATTTTATTTGTGGCTGAACTGCTGATTTATATGGAGTTGGATGATTTATTTGGATTTCAATTTCGTTTCTGTTTCTTCTCTCGCCGTTAGCCATGTATATTTAGATTGTCACTGAGGAAGAATTATTTCTTAATACGTGTTTCCCTGCGGTGACTAGTACGAGTCTTGAGTCAATGTAGGATTTCTAGGGGCCCTGTCACACCATAGTAAGTAATCCCCTGATTTTATGTATTGGCTGCTGTACGTTGACGCATGGGAGCGTGACCCGGCAGCCGTTCTCAGCTGCATGGCGATCCGCTCCCAAAGGCAGACAAAATAACAGTTCTAGTTCCATCTGCGCATCCGTTACCCATGGTTGTCACTGGCAAATGATTATTAGCGCGCGCTTTCAAGAGTACTCATTCATTTTCAGTCGATCAAATGCCTGGTTTGACCCTAGCATTAAGGCATATTACTCTCAGTATATTTATGTGGATTACTGTTTATTAAGAATTAGGGGACTATCAGGATCCAATAGTGACACATTGGATGGCCATTTATTCACATGCTCAGTCCAGTAACTTTTATAATTCTGACCTCCATGTGACCGTTCTTTTTTGCTGTCAGTAAGTAAAATGGAAGTACTATTTAATTCCTAGAGAAGACTGTGGTGAAATGAATATCTGTGGGGTTGTCTCCACAAGGTGCTGTGGTAGCAAGCAGATGACAAAGCCATATTTGGTAAGAAAAGACGTGGGCTGCAAACAACTGCATAGCTGGAATTTTATGGATTTACTATTATCGCTTTTGGGGTATGGAGTAGGCCAGAGGTTCAGTTGTGTGAGGATTCCCTGGAGCTGGCAGAAAGGGTTTGTTCTTAACCTTGTTCCTAGCCTTACTCTCTGCGCATCAAAACGTGTCTCTGAATCCAAAGAGGAAGATTGGGTGGGAAGTAACAAGCTTTGTTGCAGACCTGCATACCTGTATTGCGCTAACCCACTGCAGTTCTATCGCTTCCTCCTCGCTTTCTGCCAGTCTGCAGGGAGGGTATGTATAACAATACTGTCCTGTGCCTCTTTAAGTGCCGAATGGTTTAGGAACTGTAGTTAATAAGCCATTCAGTGGTGAGCATCATAGATTACAAACTTCACGCATGCGCTCAGCTTGCAAAAATGAAGTAAAAAAAGAGGTCCTAATAGAAGTGTTTATACCTGTGAAAGGCAGTGGCTCTGCATGGACCGTGTTTGTTCCTACCTTCCAGTCAAAGGAGATTTACCTCTTGAAGTCTTCCCGAGATTTTGCAAATTTTTTGACACTTGTTATCTCACACTATTCCTCTTACTCTTGTACCTCTGGTTGCTGTATTCTTTCCATTATCCTTTTTCCTAGGTTTATTTAAGTTGTTCGTCATCTGCTCAAGTTTCTTCGCTTCTACTTTGCAGTTCCTTGGGCACCACTGTTACTGCAGTTCATACATAAGCTTGCCACGTGAGTTTGGACAAAAATCGAGATAGAAGTAGCCCAGCTTACAGCACATTTCAGGTGTCATTGTAAATCAGTCATCTCAATGTTTCATTACGAGGTTGACTTCCAGCCCAAGTACTTGACTTGCAGTCGTGGTTGCCTTTCTCAAATAACTGGAAGATCTGTTTGTGTACCAAGTCAAAGGTCTAGCTGCTTTTTAAAGGTGCTGTAAAAGAATATGGAAGCGTGGATCTATTATATATATATTGCACATATTCAAATAGGTATAGAAAGTATTCTGCTGAGAACGGCAATCTTTTGGAGTACTTAAAAGTTAAAATTTATTTTCTTCTTCCTGTTTTAAGTGTGCACTATATGTACAAAATTACATTGGAAATAAAGCTGTTTCTTCATTACTGCTTGAATAAAAGGAAGGTCACGGGAGGCAAAACTGAAACAAAATAGTTTCATTTGACTGCACAGAGCAAAACCATCTATTTTCAATGTGGATTATATATGCCATATTGGATACTTGAGACCAGATGTAGATTAGATTAGCTAATATGCACACTGTAGGCTGCACGTGCATATAGCATAATGTAACTATAACATACTATTTATCAGATGTTTATGCAAGAGTATTTCTGGCCTGTATGAATTTGGATAAACTTCTAAACATTGACACCTTTACATAGTATCTGACCAAAAGTGTTGGAAGGGGAGAGCTTTCTGCTGCGCCACAGAAAAAGCAGGACAAAAAACTATAAATAAGATTTCCGTTTCTGTCTCTTGGGTTTAATTGCTTTCTGAAGTTTCACCTTTGAGTCTCAAATATGCCACCCTGTCTCTTCCTGAAACTGACTGTACTTTTATTTTGCCTGGGAAGTCTTGAGTGAAAGCAATTCAGCTGCTCCTGAATCTGATGAAACTGAGGGGTAAAAAAATCTCTATACCAAAGCAAAATATATATGTATATAATTTATATGCATTTATATTTATAGAGAGAGTGACTTCTTTTTAAACGCTTTTACAGCCAAAACCGCTAGGTCTTGAAACTTGAAATACGGCTTGGAAATTGCTTTCACCAAGAAGAAAGGCTTTTGAGTTCTCTAGAGAAAATTGGTTTTCATTGGACTGAGTTATGAGCATTTCAAATTGAATATTGAGAATGCCCTGGGTTTTGCAGGGGCTTTTCAAATGGGCTCATAAATTGAGAAGATAAGGATGGCTCGTGCTAACAGTTGGTACAAACAGCTCCTTAAAGGAGCTCTTTACTTGGTAAAAGTTTCATTGCTCCAACAAGCTCTGGCGCTAAGGTACATGTAGATGAATGGAGAGCATTTAATCTAGTTGTGGTCAAGCTTTAAGTTGACAGCAACCAGCTAACTCATTCTTAATCAGGAATTTTCCCCTCCATTACAGTTATTTAGAGTATATTTAGTAGAAAATGTTAACTAACAGGTTTTTCAGCTTAATTTACTGCTTTAATCCAGCTATAAATCCTTAAAACAGCCGTTGAGATGTTGTAGCTACATGGGCAATGCCCTTGATCTCTCTGGTTTCCATCTCTATAGGAACATTTTAGGTTTTGTGGCCTCTGACTTTTTTGCTGAAGGTCAGAAGTCCGTTACAGGAGCTAGAAGAGAAGTTTTTGCCTGTTCTGTAGGGATGGTTGCATCTGACTGCAGGAGAGTGGCTTTTGACTACGCAACCATCCCTAGAGAGCAGGCAAAAACCTCTTCTCTGAGTCAGGTTACAGACTTGAGGACTCCTTTCTAGGGCTCTGTCCCTAAAAGCTTTCCTTCACAAACATAGGGGTTGTCTTTCAAAGAGAAAAACATCTAACTCTTCAGAATTTGAATGAGGAGAGAAAGGAGAGATTTGAAGGTAAGTACACATACGAGGACAGACCAGAAACTGCTACTCCTGAGGGCATGGGGAAAAAAAAGAAATAGAACCTTCTCCTCTGCTTCCTCTCCCCAGATAAATATGAATCAGAGCTTTTTCTAGACTGAAATCTTTTTTTGCTTCCCACCACAGAAACTAATCTTTAATTACTTTATAAATGACAAGAAAAATTAATAATGACAGCTGTCAGTTCTTTCCTGAACTACAGGCATCACAAATTTCTTTTTTCTCCGCTACGTCGGCATAGCTATTTTCATACTATTTTGTCAATGCTTCAGCTTTAAATCCAGTATTATACAGGTAAAATTCTCTAACGACATCAAAGGAATTAGTTATAGCTACCATATTAGCATTCTAAGACAAGATTATTCAGGAGCCAGTAATGAAACAAGATAAATTAAACTTTCTCCTTAAATTATAGTCATATGTTACTATCTGGTGTAAATAATTGAGAAGTGTTGATTATTACCCACTATGGTTTCTTGGCTTACAGAGGAAAAACAATGATGTGTCAGAATTATGAAAGGAAAAAATTCTGCCCACAAAAGCGGTAAATGTTTTGACTCCCCCCCACCCCCCGAATTCAAAGGGCCCAGGTAGATGGAAAGAGATGACGTGGTTTTTTGACAACTAGGTATTCTGTTATTCTAGAAAGTTCACAGGAACAACAAACTTTAACAAGTACCACCTTGAATTTAATAAATCTTTCGTGCAGGTCATTATTATCTGCCAATTTCTATAGTAGTCAAATACTACACCCATCTTCAAGCACTTTCTGTTCTACGTAAACTTATTCTGTCTGATGAAGGCAGAATACTTTCAATCAAAATAGATCTTCAGGTGTTTTTCAAAAGCAGAATGCAACTCAAAGAAAATAAAACCTAATATATTCTGATTTTTAGCTCCTAAATAGTTTTCTGCTTAAATTAATAAATAGAGAAGTTAGGATAAACAATATAAAGCATCCGTTTAAGCTGTGCTGAGAATAGCATTCAGAGAGCAAAGGAGCCAGTGAAGTGTCTGCTAGAGCATATAGAGGATGTTTGCTAAATAAAAGTAACCAGAGTACTAGAGTGCTTTGAATGATAAAAACCAATATGAAATAGCAAAACTCATTACATATGTCAACCAAAGTTCAGTTCCTCTAAAGCAATAAAACTCTATCAGAAAACAGGAGGACATTATTTAAGTAGGAGACCTCAGCTTTGTCACGGTGTCGTAATGCTACTCCAATTAAGACATGTAAAACCATCTCCTCCACAGTAACTATATTTGTCGGGTTTTATATCTTTTATAATGTGTTTAAAACTTAGGCATCTGTGAGCTGATATGTCTAAACTGTTGGGCAGGAGCACTCCAATATTTCTACCCAAGGTTGTGCTTGCTTTCTCCCTCCCACTGAGGATGCAGCTGGAGCATACCGTGGCCATCTTTAGCCCTGGAGGCTCAGGTTTCCTGCCCGTGGAAACTAAAATTGTGTGTAGGCTGGCAAGAGAAGAAAACTGCATGCTGAGCCTTGCTTCAGCATGGCATTGGGATGCAGGCCGTGTGCGCATCTGCGCCCAGGGGTTGGAGAGTACACCTAAGTCCCATTTTTTCTTTTTAGACCAAGATGCTTCATTTTCATATTTCATTAAACAATCTTGTTCAGCTGTTTGTTTAAAAATGGCCTTCAATTTAAATACCTGGAAGCAGAATGTTTTAGATGACTGGTTAATAAAAACCAAACTTTTCAGCCTTTTGCTGAACCGAAGAGTGAAGCCCTGTATTAAACCTGTATCTTTCCTTCCTGCAGCCAGATCCTGACCCTCACTGGCCTCATGGGATTTTAGTCCGATGGTACAATGTCTTCAAATCCCAAAGTTCAAACACAGAACCCAGCTCTTTAAAATACAAATCTATTTGCTTTCTAGTGGAGACTAGAACTGTGAAGCTCAGCTACTGTTCCATGCTTTTCTTCACATTCCTATTTTGTTTATTTAGTGGGATTCAGTCATTTGGCAGTAACTTGTGTCAATACAACTCCTGGTGTAGCTCCCTTCAACAGCAGCAAGGAATGGTGTGACAACTAATGCTGAGCTTACAGTCAGATTTGCTTTTGAAATTGTAACATCAACCGTATCACTCTCATGTTGTTTTGAATGCTGCAAAAATAGATATTTGAAGACCGCTGCAATATGCAGATGCTTTTTAGCAAGCAGAAGAGTTTGACGGATTTAGTAAACTTTTCTGAGCTCAAGCACTTTATTTCGGTTCTAACCTGAACTCCTTTCCGTGTTTCTGAACAGAAATGAAGATTACTCTTAAAGATACAGGGCCCCCAGTCAGTCCTAAATTCGTTTCTCCAACCCCAGACTCTAAAATTCTCTGTGAATTTTGGTCAGGAAGTGCTTTCCTTTTGTCCTTCTCGCACGTCTCTGTAGTATAGCATAGTCATATAAATCAGAGGTGAAATCATTCTAGCTGCATTAAATACAGACCAAACATTTANTTCGCAATAGCAGCAGGAGTTGGCACACTGATAGCATTGTGTTTCTGCTATTCTCTGGAGTTCGTAAAATGTGGAATTTGAGGTTCTATCAGATAAACAGCTTCAGAGAGGTCCTGGGGAATTCTGTACCGGATAAATCATTTTGTGCTAACAGCTGTATGGTGGCTTGCGACTTCTACGCAAAAAGAGCATGCTTTAATAAATGCTACAGGATGATGGAATCTTTCTAATTTCTATATAATTTTATTGACTTCATCCCTGCTGCCATCAAAAAAGAATAGCTCTGCATATATTACTGTTAGGAGAACTAGAAATTAGGGAATACTATCCAGGCACCATATTTATCTTGAATTGCATCCAAGCAG
>VYZW01000829.1:387010-451868 GCA_013401315.1 Balaeniceps rex | reverse complement strand
AAGGAACCAGTTAAAACTCTCTCTCTCTTTGAATTAAATGTGGGGGGTGGGGTGGGGAGAATCGACATTGCTGTTCTTGAGATGAACCTATCAGCATAGGTTGGCCAAACTTTTTAAAACTGTAATGCAAGANTAGGGACTAGAATACCTATAGAGCCTTTAATTGACTCTGGTATTTATGTCTAGATCTCAGTCTTTTCTGCAGCCTGAGGTACTTGGACTGCATGTCTTCTGCAACTACTGAAGATGGTTCAATCTTGCCTACACAAGCTATGAGCTTTTGGCCTTGCCTCTGAGTATTGCTGCCGTTTTCTTGGCTTCTGATGCNCAAGTAACTCAGCTGGATTCATCATTGTGTTGGAACTGATGAGTGCTCGTTCTTTTTTTTAATAGATTGTGAATTGCATCAAGCAATTTTTTTCCAAATTCTGTTTTTTGGGTGCTGCCTATAAATGGGATTATTTCCTTTTTCACCGCCTGTTTTTGTGTTGAAATAGATGAACTAAAAGCAAGAAGTTACTTGGTCTCTTTCATTATGCAAGCAGGAAAGGATATTTCTGTGGGCCTTCCAGAAGCCTCCATCTACACATCTGTTGTGATTTCCCCAGAGACACTTCTTCATAACCTTGCTGAAAGGCATCCATAGTGCTTCAGAGATGATGCTTTTGGATTAAAGAGGTTCCTCATCCCCTTCCAGAAGACTGCAGTCCCAGGAAATAAAACTAAGTCAAGAGTTTACCTGAAGAAGGTTCTTTTAATTGGCAAAGGAATTGCTAATCCTTCATCTTCACATCTCTCCTGTTAGATGCAATGCTAACTTCTGAGGAAGAGTTTTTAAGAGCTGGAAATGAAGTTACGATCCAATGCAATGAGTCTTGTGAGGTAGTAGCACAGAGTGGCGTGCTACAGTGAAAACTTGCCTTTGCATGCTGAGATCCAAAATTGTAATCATTGGTGCTTGCCTGCCAAAGCAGGTGAGCAGGGATTGCAGTCATGGTCAGAGTGACCTAGAACGTTGGCTTACTAATGACGTGATCTGGTTCGATTCTTTGTGACTTTCACTGGAGAAAGATGTTTTCGCCATCAGTGGAGGCACTGGTGATGACATATGCCGTGGATATCTTTCCTGGGGGGAGGCGGGGGGAGTTCAACAAATTTTCCCTAGATAGAGACTGTAGATGGTACAAATGCGCATTGCACAAAGCAATACCAGAGTCAGAAGTGGACTTAAATTGTAAGTAACTGAAAGTGGTTGTTTGCCTCAAGATGATAGGTGAGGTACTCACTTTTTCCATTTGGAGACCAGAGCATTCAGACATGTGGTATGTGCAAACAAACAGGTAAAATAGTCTCAAAATTATCTATTCAGTAACTCATTTCTTTGCATCCTAAATGCCTTAAAAGCCTCTATATTCTTCTACAGTTACGTTTTTTTCAGTAGAGGTCTTAATACTTCCACGTTCAATAGGGGAGGAATCGTGTCCTGATGTGTGGTGTGTCAGCCAGAATACAGAAGGGAGTTTGTCACTCAGTTTTTCTCCTAGCGTAGGGAGAAAATTCCAGGTTTCCCAGGGAGCTCTCTAGGGCTAGATGAGGTACGTATAATTAGCCTATTAAATCTTCCTTTAGTGTTTGCTTTGGTTTGTTTTTCCGGGTCTGGAGGTGCTCCAGCTGTGCAGTAGACCCTAGAAGTTGGTGTAGCACCTTACTCTTCAGCCAGATTGAGTTGTCAGTGTCTTCATAGAAAGAAAACACCGATGAGGGTAGGGTGAGATCAGGCCTGAGAAACCAGAGGTGCAAATACAATTTCAGTGTCACGTGAGCAAGTTCAAATAAGAAAACTTAAGATCTTTGTCTAACATGATGCCTTTGAGGGTTCGAGCAATGGTGCCATCGTTCCTGCAGTGCTAGCATCCCATACGCCACAGTTGTGCTTTGAGTGTGTGCCACTAATGCTAACAAAACCACTTGATAACGATAATCCAGCTCAATATACCGGAATTAAAATGATTTTATTTTTCCCTTTAAATGTTTTTGTAAGTGTTCTGTACTGGGTAGCTAGCTAGCTTTGAAGTCTTTCCTGTGTCTTTTCCCCTAAGAAAGTTTGCTCTAAAATGCAATTTGTATCTAAGTGGTAATGTAAAATAGCTCGAACTATGTGGAAGTAAAAGTTACGCTTGTCTGATAACGTACTGCTTTGGGATTCTGTGGAGGAAAACAATGCAAATGTAGTATAATTAGACAGTCATATCAGTAAGGAATCGAGCAGTCTATAAGCGCATCAATGAAAGTTAAAATTCCGGATGGAGGAAAATGGTTGCTGAGCCTGGGGAAAGACTCTTGCTTCCAGCAGCGTTCCAGTTGTGAACTGTTGTTGGATGGGGTAAGGAGCAAAGGGCGTACACTTTTACAAAGCTCATGGTCCTGTTGTCATGATTGTATTTCCTGGAAATTAAAGCTGCAGTCTACAAACAACAGATTTAATGCCTGTTTCAGGCAGAGACTCTTCTTCCCAAGAGCATACAGCAAGCAGTGAGAATGGCAAGGAGCAACTGATAGAGCAGCTCGGCAAAAGGAGACTCAAGTGAGTTATAAGGAGGTGGCATAATAGAAATTCCATTTTAGATTAAGTATAAAATAGCTTTTTTTTTATTACTAGAAAGATTACCGAAGCTGTAAATACTATAAATGCAGTCTTCCCATGCCAAGGAAGCTGTAAATGTGTATTACTTTTAGAGTGGTACAAGCAGATAGTAGTATGTTGACAAAGATTCTAGCTTTGTATGTTGGTCTTCAAGTAAATCGTGGCCGAAAACGCGGAGGACAAAGATTGTCCAGTTTACAAGGGACCATATCAAAGGGTTTGTGAGAATATTGCAAGAGAAATATTACTAGAAAATCCAAAGCATCTTAGAATAGCTTTCCTAAGATGTTTGTTGTTTTAATTGAAAATGTTACATCTGCTAACTGTTCATAACAAAAGACAAAAAGTACTTTTACAAAATATTTCTGCCTGGCACTGCCCATTCAATATCTACCTCTACTAGTCCTAGTCTAGTTCAGCTACTGCATCATTTTAGCCATTTAGCATATAACATATGAAAAAGTGTCATTTACCTGGTTGGTGAACAAATGTATGATGATGGATAACGTTTCGTTTTTAACTGTAATGCAATAAACCACAAATCTAGTGAAAGTCCTGTTGTTGGTTCAGTGCAGCAGCATATTTATTGCTTCATTGCTGATCCGTTCAAAAAAAAAAAAAAAATTATAAACTCCACCAAGTTACTTGCAATTGTACTGGGATTTGCTTTCCCTTCCAGCCTTCCTAACTGGTTAACAATGTTGTACTGTGTTTTTACGCTCTTCTCTGGTGGTAGCAAATATCAAAACTGGCAGGAAGTCAATCAATGAATAAAAATGCTGAGTTCTGTTTGTAAATGAGTACTAGTGTTTCCTTGTAGGGTTCAGCGTCCTCCTTAGGTGCCTACCAGCTTTGTAATAAACGGTCCCTTGACTAGTTCCCTTAATTCCCCACTGTCTCCTTCCATGCTGACGGGTTGTGAATTGGGGTGCGGGTCTCACAAAAGGGAGGAAGATCAGCAGGGAAAGGCTGTGGCTTCCTTCAGCGTCAGGCTGGAAAAGAACCACCTTGGCAGGGAGCTGCCTTTCCTACCCTACAAGCTAATTGTACGTACATATAAAAAGATCCTTTGCTCTTTCAGGCTACAAAGAGCCAATATGGGGATTTGGGAAATGCTCTTACTGAAGGATTGCATAAAAGGGGTTTGAGAGGCAAGCTCAATGAAGAAGCATTTGCTATTTTCCTCAGATCTGGTTTGGGGGGAGGAATAATAAATCTCAGTAGCCTTCTCTTCCCCACCCATAAGCCCACAAAGCTTTACTGACCCAGCATCCCCTGATGTCTTGTGATTTTAATCAGCAGAAAAAATATGGTAATGCTGACAAACTGGAGCAAAAATAACTAGCTAGCAGCTGACATAGCATTATAATAACCTATGGTGTGTTGTGAACTTGACAGTTAAGATTACCTGGAAAAAATTGTTAACTACTGTGTGTAATGACTAACACTGCCAATTAACACTGTCTACAGTGAGCACAAAGGGCTCCTGCAACTTGCAGGTTCTGTATTTTGTTATAAATGCCTGGGGGGGTGGTGAGATACTGAAGTGATTACAGCACTATCCTCACATTCACCCCTTCAGATGCGAAAGGGAGCTTGTTGCAGTAAGGGTTGCTTTGCACAGATCGTGCTGTACTAAAAAATAACATCCCCTAAAAAATAGCATCCCTTCCTTATCAATGTTATCAGTAATTTCATTTATCTTTTGTGAGAGGGGAGCGGCATTCACAGTGGGTAACTGCCTGCCTTGAACCTGTCATACCTTCCAACGTCATCCTTCCATTTCTGGGAGCAGCACCTCATGATCGCCTACAAGAGGACTTAAAGCGCAGAAGATTTATGAGGAGCCGAGGTAGTCTGGCAGTTCATACATTATTTTATCTGCATAAATCTGTCAGGACTGACTTTTCATCAGTACCCCTCCATTCCATCAGGCATAAAGGATCTTCCTACCTTGTCGTTGTGCTTCTGGAGACTGTTCTGAAGGTCCCATGTGCAGAAGCAGAGAGACAACACCTCTCGCGGTCACTCTGCCCCTCAAAACGCTGAAGGGATGCATGCTAATTGCCTAGCGAGTCCCCTCCTGCAGCTATCAAACCTCACCAGGTGCTACTGGAGGTGAATAAATACTGTTCTAAAAACAATGAAAAAACAACCGATTGACTCATCGTACACTTGGCAAAGCAATGTCAGAGTTCTGCTCTCTTCATTTTAATTTTTTTTAAAAATAATACATACAAAAGCAATGTTCTCATTTGGACTGCGTGACTTCTGCAATGCCTAAACCATTGTGAAGCAGGGGAAGGAGGAATCCCGCTTGGTCTACGACTTGGCTGTGCTGTAGATGAAGCAGTCGGTGGTACTCCAAAACTGGACTCGGCTGCTACTTTACTCGCATCGTGCCTTCATGCAGCTAACCCAAGGGATGTGTAAATGCCCTTTATTTAGGGGAAAGTAAAGGGTGAGCAAAGATGGGGCTGTTGAGAGGTTTGTGCAGTAAGACTGGCACTTCCATGGTAAGTAAGTGCAAGTCGTGGGTTTGTGAGGGCTTTTTCAGGACCTTGCAGTGTTTGGCACTTTCTCCTGAACTTCTCAAAACCAAGAGCCGTCGCTCCGTTCTTCCAAGAGCCCCACAGAGATGTCCCTGAGAGCAGGAACAGCTCTGTTTCACTGGATATACTTTGTACGATTTTTTCACAAAAATATAAAACTTAAAACCAGACACTCATAATGTATTAAATTACTTTTGTTAATTAACTGCTAATTTTTCTTGCAGTTGTCTTTTTTCTCTAGAAGCATTTTTATAAAGTTTTAGGAAAATGGTGGCTTCTGGTTGTTTATATCATGCATTTCAAGCATTTTTTTTCTCAAAGGAATCACCAGATGTTCATAATTCTGCATCTCACTTGCAATATCAATAAATGTCTTAATGAAATGTAACTGGGAAATATTTTTTATGTGTTTGAGCTGGGAAAACAGTCTTTGCTTTATTGCAGAGTAAACTTCTTTGTTCTTTTGAATTCCTATTTTGTCCCTGGATGAGCATCTTTCCCCCACGTGTCCTCTACCTTCTGTTTAATATTGCAGGACTCTGATGGTGGAGGATGGTTACCCCCTTCAATTAGATTTGATTTTGATACTGTTTGGCAAAACTGGGCTGAGACTTCTTTATACTGCCGTGTGTTATGTACAGCAGCATCACGGGCCGTCCTGTGAGCCACCTCACCTATCTGAAATCATCCCCATGCAACTGTTCAAATGCAGCAGGCGTGACCCCTGCCCTATCGCCTCTTCTCCCAATTCCCTGATGCTCCAAACTAAAATACAGAAAGTGAATGCAGATAGAGAAAACACGGGTTTTAGCTCCTGTCACTCTCAGGCAAACAAAATTCCCTTTTTCACGCAGTCTGGCTTTGCTTAGCTTTTTCCCCCTGACTAGGTGACCCTGAAGCGCTTTCAAACTGGATAAGCCCACCGTGTATCCTTCTGGCTTTTTTGCCAGCCCCAGTGTGTGACCGTGTTTCAAAAGCCCACGCCAGCTGGTTAGGCTAGTGTAAATCATGGGGAGCGCAAGTCTTGTTCAGCTCCCTGACTATCTTTTCCCATAGTTTTATTCTGTGTTTTCCCCTGCAATCAAAGCCACGGAGGGAGAGGGAGCCGGGGACACCACGCAGACCGGAGAAGAGTTTAGGTGACAGGGGTCACCGCACAGCTGGCTCTCATCCCTGCACCTCCCTCTGCCGCTCGGGTTGCTGGAGATCTGCCTCCCGGGGGTGATGCCCTTGACAGAGGTGAGCTGGAATCGCTGCACGAGGCAGTATGTGCGGGCAAGGGAAAATCTCCACCAGCAGAGAGCACAAAAGGATGCGAGACACTGGTTTTCAGACAAAAATATGAATGAACAACTTGAGAGCGTACCAAATCTTCTGGCTTGGTTGCATTGCAAAGGACAACTGAGAGTGAAGCCATTCTGCCTTTTCTAAGTTATTGACAGGTACAAAAAATGCATGCATGCTACATGAATAATGTATGGTGACCTAAATTTACCCTTACATAAAACCCTGAAAGAGAAGGGACTGGAGGAAAAGCCTTGTGCCGCAGCAAGGTTAAAGCTGAGGACGCGCAGTGATCTGAGTGCAGGGCTGCGAGTCCTACGTCTGGAGGCACGGGCTGTTGCTGCATGTTAAGAAAGGGCAAAAGAAAGACTGACGCCACTGGAATAAATAAAAGTAGGAACGCTGAATACAGTAAGAAACTTAAAAATCTGGTAGCAAAAGGGACATCTTAGTAAACCACTGGGAAAACACAGCTTTTGCCTCGTACCTGTGTTAACAATATTATCAGATGCATGGGCTCTATCTGTTTTGGGGGTTTTTTTTGCTTTTTCTATACACATTATAAATTATTCTTCCTGGTGAGATCATAGTATTTTCAATAGCACAAATACATTACAGTATTTGCTTTCTATTATCCTTTCACATGTAGCCCTCTTAAAAAGCAGATTTGTGTGCCTGACACCTTGAAGACTCGGAGGAGATCTCCTAGGGGCAGTATTTCAGCGGAGCTGTGGAACCACGGTACTGGGAAAGAACCAGGTTGGCCATCGCAGCCCGCTGGGTCTTTCCACCCTCTGCACAGACACCAATGACTGATGCTAGTTGCAATGTTTTGGGTTTTTTTGGCGCAGGAGGAGAGCAGAGGAAGGGTTTGCTATTTATAAAGGTAATGCTGATTTTATTGGAACACCCAATCTTATTCTTGCTGAAAACCAAACTGATGTTGCTGATGTAAGTGGGATTTTACCAAAAGGGACCGAAGTGGGGACATTTCCCAGTTTTGTTGATAGGTGGGATTTTTTTATTCAATGTTTTAATTAAAACGGGAGTACGACTATGCCCTTGATAACAAGTGAGAGCCTGGGAAAAGGAGAAGGAAACCTTATTCTTGCAGAAATAAGTAACAAAACCACACTCTGATATCATTCTATTTGAAGAAAAGCCTGTTGCCAGAAAATAAAATGCACAATATATCCTCACATCAAAGAAAGTCTTGGGGCTCAAGGTCTTCAATCCGGAGCTTACACACGCGGGCAAATCATTGGCAGAGCACAGTACAACTGGATTTGTTTGCTGGCCAGGAATGATTTATCAGAGGCCGTGGTGCAGACAGGTAAATATAGAAGCTTTGTGACATTTGATGAAGCTTTCTGCAGCACTGCTTTGGGACATGCACAAAGCCCTTGAGCACGGTGTGTACAATCGCAGGGAGAGAGAAAGCAGGGATGCGGCTTTTGGTTTAACACACGCTTGGCGGATCAAAACGCTTCAGAATAGCTTTGCTCTCCGCTGGTGCTGTCTGCAGCCCTGCTGTCAAGATGCTCCCCGTTAGGTTTTCTGATCCCCCTTGGGCGAGTCAGCCCGACGAGGCAGAGGGCATGCCCCGCGCCGGAGTGCGGATGTGCAGGCAGCATTGGTACAGGTTTGGGACGTGCGGGGAGCCTGTGTTTCAGTGATAAGCTCTTGATACAGAAGCGATTCAGTTACCACCTCAGCTACCTAGACAGGCCAAAGGGCTCAGTCACTGTCATCCAAGAGCTGCATGACGTTACGCTTCCGTACAGACCCAAATGGCCAAGCAGTGTTCTGAGCACTGAAGATGCAATCCCGCATCCCTATGAGTAGGGATGTCACGTGGGTGCTCCTATTAAACTATCACTCATAAAGCTGCAGATGCTGCCTTTAGCACTGAGGGTCCAGTTTTTCTCTGCCCATGTCTGGCAGGGGATTCTCAGGGCAGGGGATGTAAGGTTTCTGTCAGACAAAGACTATGATGTTATGTCCAGTGGATGAGGCCTGCTATTATCACCCAGAAAACCTAGAACATACACTGACCTGAACATTAAAGCCCCAATCTCTTATGAGGCACACAATGAGAACAAAATCCAAGCACAAGCCAGAAATGGAAAAACTTTTCTTTCTTTTAATTTCCTTAAAGCTTTTAGTTTTATAGTTTTGACAAGAACAAGGGCACGGAAGTGAATGAGAAAGTCACATTCCAGTAACTGGCAGTATAAGCAGCTGTGTCAAAACCTTATCTCAATGCAAAGACAGATGAGATGTTTGGCTTTGTGATTTCAACAGGGTACGTTAATACTTGCTTTTCAGTCTGCTTTAAGAACCTGACATACAGGGTCCTTAAATCCTGTCTCCTAAAAAGCTGTCCTTTGTAGCTGCAACGTTTCTGCCATCTGTGTTTTATCATAAAGGAACATGTTCATGGGAGGTCAAACTCTTCTTAGACTTGCTGAGTCAGGTCTTGTAATAGCAGAACTTTTCCTTGCAAAACACAGGACTTTTCCCTGCAAAAATGGAGGACGCGAGGCCTCACACAAAAGGACGAAGACCCCAGAGGAATTCAGAAGTCAGAGGTACAGTATCTCTGCGGAAACATTAAAAGCATTTTTAAACTGCCTGTCATTAAACTACCAGGACACACCTGGAAACTTTTTGATCCCTTCAGAAAATAACAAGCAACATGAGACAGTCTTAGACTTACACTTTTTTCCTAATTTGTTCCTTAACTTAAAACCCAGTAGACATAATTTTTAGATATTGAACAGTCTGCATTTTCATGGGACTGACAAGTTAAAATATGTCTTCAAGGGAAGACAGAAATAACTATGCTTGAAATGCTGAGCAAGTCCAGAGACCTGCAACTATTTTCAGAATCCCCTTCCTTAGAAACTTCTACATCTGCTAAATAAAAATAACTGTGAACTTAGGCTCTTGTACATTCATTCACTGAACACATCCGAATAGCATATTAAAAGTACTTGTCCTTGCAAAAGAAGAAAAACAAAAGCTTTTTCAAATGCTTATATAGCAAGAAGCATTTTTAATTTATTCTGTTACTATAAATAAATTCAACTATATTTGCTGGTCTCCAAATATATTAGAAAGGAACATCCAGAAATAGTCTGTGCTGGATAAAATTTAATGATCTAATCAACATCTTTATCCCTACATATATATCAGAAGGGATGAAATTTCCAGTACTACACTGAAATAGCTCATATAAAAGTGACTTAAGCCAAGATTCTCCTGACATCTCCCTGCATAGGAGTTACGGCATTAGCCATCATTTTTTAACCCGCCGCTAATTAAGAAGATCTGGCCTACTGTTTCACAGCTGCACACCTCCAAGGAATTGTATGATCCCCCTTCTCTTTTAGAGAATTTGCAAAGAAATACTGTACCTCCAACTTTCTTTGGCCACGTCCCTGCATTTGCCAGAGTGAGGAGCACTTTGGTTTATGGGGATTTCCAGGACTGCAGTTCCACCCACTGCAGTGCTACCCAGGCAGCTGCATCCACCTTGCCATGCTTGTAGCGAGGGGGAAACGGGAGAGCGATTGGCAAGATGTTAACTGACCTTTTTCCCGTAGCATTGAAAACATCTCTCAAAATTTTGGAAAGTGCTGTTCTGGCTCATATTTGGAAAACACTGTAACCTAGCACATTTTATTGAGGGCTGGCTTTCTCTGCTGGAAAAGGGCTGTGTACTTCACCTCAGGGCAACCAAGTGGCATAAAATATCCTGAGTTAGAAAACCACAGTGAAAACAGAACACCTCCATTACTGTGGATCAGAGTTGCTGAGGCATCAGTTATGTACCTTGCTGTAGCATTAAAAGACAGGGCTTCACTGGTGATTTTTTTTTTTACTTCAGAATAACTCCTGTGAGGTCGTTGCTCTAAGATAAGCACCTTTCACAGTGAGAAGAAGCCATTACAGAAGATGCACGAATCCCATTCAAATACTAGTGTGAATGTTCCCTACAAAGAAAGCTGGAAAGAAATTTTACCAAGTACCAATAACTTTTACTGTTTATTGACTTTTCACTCCTCTTTGGAGCTCAATGTCATATGAGGTTTTGTTTTTTTTTTTTTACACTTAAAAGCAAGAGTGACCTAGTTCGGTGTACTTCTGACTTAACCATAGTGAGAATTTCTGTGTAAAAGCTGCATGGATTGATCTAAAAATCCTTCAAGCTATTAAGTGTATTTGTAAGCTGCTCTTATGTAGGCATTCAAAAAGAGAACTCTATAATGTTGTGATATACTTTAAACTCAAAAGGTGCTTTAAAACCAAATAGATTTTCCACTTTACAGCTGCTGGTAGAGCACTTTAAATCAGTTAGAGGATCAACTTCAGAATAAGCTTTCAGATAATTTTTAATTTACAGGTGGAGTCTGTCAGGAATATTTGTTCTTATCCAAAGGCAGGCTTTCAACGGAACAGTTTTGATGCAATTTCTGTTTGTGAAATCCCTCACCACAGATCAGCTGAAGTCGTGAGGGTGTAAAAACAGGCTCTCTTCTCCCCTTGTTCCTATAGTCTTCCCTTAAGCTTCCTCTTCCCACAGCAGGCCGGAGAGCAGACTAGCTGGATTTTTGCTCCAGCCGAGCTGGAACAGTTATAATTGTCATACCAAAACAATACTGCATCAGTTTTGCATGGGTTTATGTACCCAGAAGTCATCAGGCCACAAACTTAAAGCAGTTGTTTACACGAATCTCTTCATACGTAATCTAGCTTCACACTGCTCAGGCTATACCTGATAGAAACGTAGCTTGTCCTCCTGTTGAGCTACTGCCAGATGGACTAAATGACGTGTACTGAAGGCCGTTGGGCTGCAGAACAGAAAGTTTTGACCTTTGCCATTAGTGGATGTGTAGCGTACCCAACATACATGAAGTTTCTGTTATCCTTCAGCTGAAACATGTGGCTGGCAGTTAATTGTTGATCACTGTGGGACAGGTATCTCTCAGCCTCAACTGGATTTGAAAATGGTGTGCTCCACCTGCTGTTCTGCAGAACAGGATGTTGGGATTTCTGGTCCAGCTGGCAGAGTGTGCTGAATAGAGCAGTTCCGTGAGGAGACAGAGGGAAGTCCGCAGTAACTGCCAGCCTCCCTGCTGGGGGCATTTACCCAGTATGTGAGACCTGGGGTCAAGCCCCCGTGATGGGGCTGAAAACTGAAATGAGATTTTCCAGATCTGATGCATTTTAGCCATCAGCTATTCCTACTTTCCTGCTCTGGGTCTGACCAGACATGCCATTTTCAATCACAGAACACTCTCCTAGGAAAATTTTAGTCACTGAAAATACATTCCCATGAAAAAATTCAATTTTGACAAGCTGGAATTTTGTCATGTACACAATTTAGAGATTTAAGCAATCTCTACACAGCTTAGGAATTCTGGCTGAAACTATGAAGTCTGCACATGTCTGCCCATGTAAATCAACTGATCTTTCCATCTCCATCTTACCATAATTTGGAAGGGCAGTGGCATCCGGCCACCAAGTGCAGAACAGAGGCAGTGACTGCTGTCCTCTCGATGGGAAGTCACCTTCCCCTGAAACTCCTGCTCTGTGCAAAAAACTTTGCACAGCTTTACTGGAGAGAGGAGGAATGGGTGGGATGGGTGAAGTTGCCTCATGTCAAATCACTGATTTCTTACTGATTTGTTAAGGCTGATCAGAAGTCTCATGACTGGAGTAACAGGGAAGTTCAAAAAGGACACTTAAAACTCCCACATGTGCTTTTACCAGCTCAAGCTAAAGCAAGCCGCTGCAAGGCAAACACTGAGTACCACCAAGAACCCTTAAGCAAATGAGGGGGTTCATGAACTGCACTCAGGATTTTATTTTGACCCCTGGAAGAATTGTGCATTCTTTTAAGTAAAGCGTACTTTACTCTTTAAGTAGAGAGTATTTTACTTTCTGTACCCAGAAACCCCTGAGCAAAATCTTTACGTATTGTTCACATTGGGGACAATATTTAAACTCTGCCCAGCCCATGCCAGTGAAGGGTTTTCAGAAGCTGGATTCCCCTAGGATAGTCACTCTCCAACGGGAAGCGTTAGCTTGCAGTGACTCTCAGAAGGTATTTACTTCAAGTCCATTCTTTCAGGGGCCAGCTGTGTTCCAGAGCATCCCCGTGAAGGTGGTTCTGACTGTCTTACAGCCAACAAAACAGAAACTTGTGCGGCTGTTGGCAGTACTGAGAGGCAAATTCACAGGCAAGGCGTTGGGGGCATCAGTGTAAAATTAGCGGAATATAAAAACCTAATGACTAAGAATGCCTTTGGCCACTAGATGGTGTATCGATTCTGCCATTTAAAGAGTCCTAGTTGTTGAAATAAAAGATGTTCAGAGCTGTTGAAGAGCTCAGATCTAATTATAACTCA
Organism: Balaeniceps rex; assembly: GCA_013401315.1. Classification (NCBI taxonomy): domain Eukaryota; kingdom Metazoa; phylum Chordata; class Aves; order Pelecaniformes; family Balaenicipitidae; genus Balaeniceps; species Balaeniceps rex. The sequence goes on along the minus strand of VYZW01000829.1, from coordinate 438,972 downwards.
CTTTGGCCCTCTTGGCATAACCCAGATCAAACTCAGTTAAATGAGCTGCCAAACAGCTGTTTAAACTCTCCTTTTAGCATGCTAGCCAGAGCCCGAACCAGAGCATCCCCCACTAGAATTAGGATTTCTCCACTTCTTTAACCATTAGGCTATAGAGATATGCTTGCTTCTGCTCCCTCTCCTCAGCCAAACATATTTTACATTCTGGCTCCAAAAAGGAGCAATTCTGTAGAAGGGACAGTAAGAACTCAAGGGTGGCATAACCTCCTCGCCTTCCTTTAATCTTACTTTCACACCGGAACAAAATTACTCCTCTTCTTTGACAGAATAGATTATTTGACAGCATAAATTAAGGCAACTTGTCTCAGAAGAGGACTACAGGGTGGAGGCACTTCTCCACAATCTGCCCTTACGTTGGTGCAAGAGAAGGGGAAAGGGAACACTGAAGTCGAGTGTACTCAGTGGCTCCTTTCTCAGTGCACAAGGTTTTGATATGGTCTTTCTTTTTTTTTATGTTACACTGAGATGAGCACTGTAACTAAAGTTGCTCTAAACTCGGGGCTTTATTTTTTACTCTAGCCTATTGTTTTTATATATGAGCACTGACAGGCTGCTCAAAGCACTATCCTTCAACCACATGACGGTTGCTCTACAGGGAGCAACGATCCAAGGATCATTTCTGATTTGTGCAGGCAGAAGCCCCGAGGGGTCGGAAGCATGTGTAACAGGATAAAGAGGAGGACTCCCAATGGCTATTATTAGGTATCTGATCCAAACCTCAGGAATCCTGGCTCAGCTATCAGTTTGCAGGCCAGAGAGGCACCATTAGGGTAACAGTTCTCTCAATTACTGCTATCTACATTTGCTTTTCAGTGTCGGGGTTAAACTCTTTAAAAAAATTTTTGCTGCTGGACATCACTTAAACTTGATGTCTACATCCTACCTCTCTCATAGGGTGATGCCCTTGACGAGTTTATTAACAGATTCTTAAGGCAATGCCATACTTCCCTTCTTATTGTGAGATACGTCAAACACCTTTGGTCCAAGCGTCTGTCATGGATGAACTTGCTGCCGCCTCATTACTGTAAATGACAGCAGAACGGTCAGGCTGGAGCACAGCAAGGGCAGAGGGGTTGGCCAAGACCCGCATCCCCCTTGGAGCCCCACAGCATGCACGCAGCCTCAAGAAAATGCCTGCCAAACGCAGGCCAGCTGCCCCACAGCAACCGCAAAGCCTGGCAGTGCCCCAGCGAGAGGCCTGGGGCCAGAGGCTGGCCAGAGCCAGCACCACAAGCTGGCTCACTGAACTATCACAGATTCTCCCCACGATTAAAAAGAACCACTCGTGACCTCAGCCTTCCTCTTCTCATTTCGGGCACTCCCGTGAGGCCTCTTGCCTTTCTTTATTCGCCATCAACGTGAACACTTCACAAACACAGCCCCCGCCCCGGGCAGAGGTGGTCCTCCGGCACCGGAGGGAAGGGCAGGCTGCTCCCGCTTCCCCCACGAGCGCCTGGCCGGCTGTGCGGGGACACCCGGCTTCCCCAAGCCCCATCGGTGCCCGAGTTGCCGCCATAAAAAGCAGCGAGGCGGGCGCCCGGGGCGCTGCCTTCCCGCTCGCCCGGCCCTCCGCCAAGCACGGCCCCGCTCCCCGGCCCGGCGCCTCAGGGCCTGGGGCCTGACGGCTCGTCCCAACGGCGGCGGCGGCGGCGGGAACACACGGCTGCCTGACGACCCGCGAACGGGCAGAGCTCTCGCGAGAGCTTGCCGCCCTGCCTCTCCCAGCCGTTGGGCGGGCGCAGCCGGGATGTGACGTAACACGTGACGTAACGTGACGCGCCGCGACGCGTGGCGGCGCGGCGCTATCGGCAGCGGCGCGCGGTGGGCAGTCGTTTCTCCCCGGGGCGGCGGTTAACGGACCGCGGGGCGCGCGCCCCTCCGCCGCGCGGGAGGGAGGAGCAGGAGCAGGAGGAGGAGGAAGAAGGAGGAGGAGGAGAAGAAAAAGAAGAAGAAGAAGGAATAGGAGGAGGGCGGCGGTCGCGGTCGCGTCCCCGTCCCCGAGGCGGTCCGCCCGGGCCCCCGGCGCGATGATGGCCGCGGCGGCCGACCTGGAGTCCTCGCTGGAGCTGAGCCTGACGGGCAGCGGCGCGCTCCCCGGCGGGCTGCCCCCCGCGCGCTCCCGCATCTTCAAGATCATCGTCATCGGGGACTCCAACGTGGGGAAGACGTGCCTCACCTACCGCTTCTGCGCCGGCCGCTTCCCCCAGCGCACCGAGGCCACCATCGGCGTGGACTTCCGCGAGCGTGCCGTCACCATCGACGGCGAGCGCATCAAGGTACCGCCAGCGCCGGGACGGGGCGAGGGGGCCCGCCGCCCGCCCTCGCCACCCCCGTACTCGGCCCTGCGAGCTCCGGGCGAGGCCGCCGGCCTTGGGAGCGCTGCCCGCCGCGGCCTGGTGCTGCCCTCCGCCCGCCCTGCGGGCAGCTGCCGGCGGCCCGGCCGCTTTGGGCCTTGGTCGGCCGCAAGGTGCCGGGGCGGCCCCGACCCAGCTGCTGACAGGAGGGAGCAGCCCGGGCCCGGTACAGGGCTCCAGCGTCGCTGTAGGCGGCAGCTGGGAGACCGGGAGAAGCGGGAGGAGAGGAAGATGCAAGTGCTGATGGATGACAGGCTAGGGCCGGTAAGCCTCTGCCAGCACCCGGGCAGCTTTCCGCCAAAGGCCCGGGCAGCTGTCAGGGCTGTGCGCGGTTGGCGTGAGGACTGGGCGTCCCAGCCTTCCCTGCCGCTGTGCCACTCACAGGTGCCGTGCTGCATGGTAGGGTCCCTAGGCTCTCATAGCACGCTTCCATACTCCAGAAGTTCAGTGTGGTTTTGTGGCATAGCTGGCAGCCTCGGCTGTATCTGCTCTGCAACTTTGTTTAAAACTATTTTGCTTTGCTCCTACTGGAAATGTAGTTATTGTGTAGGTTTCTATGATGATGGAAAATTCCTACTATAGGCCAAACCTTTGCACAGCTTTTGGCAGGTGTTAATCAATAATTTCTCCTTCAAATGGACTTTTAGGTAGATCTCCTACTTACCGGTATTTTAGCATTGGCTGTGCCTGGTATCAGCAGCTTGTTGCCTCCCAGAAATTCTGCTTCTGTGTTTATCAAGGGTCACACTTAATTGGCTTAACCTTCAAGTCCACCAAGATATGCAGATGCCACTGTTACAAGCATTTTACTTTAAAAATGGCCCGTTAAGAAATTGAACATTGTTCAGGAGTGAGCTGCTGCATCAGTGATAGCGATGTGTTATAACTTTTAATTTTTTTTTTTAGGATTCTGCATGTTTAGGCAAATTTGGTACAGCACTGGACAGTGACAGGTTGGGTACCCAGCTCATGTTTGACTGTTGTTTTTTACTCTGATTATAGGTTTAGCTAAAGCTTAGTCTTACAAAACTAAATTTAGTGAAAAATTGGTTGGGAGGAAGAAAATGCTCTTTTGCCTTCTTTGCACTGTAAAGCAAATTTTAACAGTATATTAAATATACCTAGGCTGCCCGGTAGATACATGAACGCTAGCGGTGTTCCTAACAAGTCATTTACAGACTAGACTACTAGCTGCTTACACATGCAGTTTGTTTGCTAGGAGTAACATAGTTTTAAATAGAAGCCCCTTCTACTTCTGTATTGCAGTTTGTTTCTATGAGCAAAGTTTAATAAGGTGTAGAAAAAGGGAGTAACAGTAGTCTTGGAATTGTACTTTTGTGTTTATTATCACCAGGCTTTGTAATTACAGCTTACAGTCCTGTAGCTGAAAGCTATAGTTTTTCCTTGCTTACTTACCGATTAAAGAAATTGCAGAGGGCATATAAATCCATTTGCTTTCCTTCTCTTGTGTTTTCTTCACCTCATATCCTTCTTTTTAACTAAAAAAGAAAAATGAGTAAGAGTCTTTGTTACTCTTTTTCTTTATAAAACCACTGAGTAGCACTTCTTTGGCTGATAGCTGAGATTCTGTACTCCCTGGTCTGTTGCTGTCCATGACGGAGGAGGGAACATCCTGAGGGATATCTTCTTGTCAGCACTATCTTATTGATTGGCACTTTCACCACCTCTGGATTATGCCCGGCCTTTGTTGGAGGGAAGTGAAGAAGAACATAGCCTAATCCACAGTTCTGAGATGCTTCACATAGGTTATTGTGCCATTTTGTTATGTATGTTGTGGTAGGTTGTTTTGCTGCGTTCTTGAGAATATATGAGTTCTGGTTGAGGAAGGCAGAGAACTGAAGGAGGCTCTTTTGAGACGCATTGTTTTCCAGGAAGTTCTGTTTCAGCTTTAAAAGGAATAAATTTTGTCATTATGACCAGGACTCTAGCTCTTAGGGGGATGCTGTGTGTCATCAAGTATGCACCAATTTTTGTTTTTTGCCACCTCCTCTCACTCATCTTCACCTTTCTTGCTTGTAGCAGTGAGCTCCAGCAATGCCTGTTGAACCAGGAAAGAGAGAAGCTCAGATGAACCGAATTACTGCTGTTCTTGCTGTGCCATGAAGGGCTTGCTGAGCGGAGGAATTTTTCCTCTTGCCTTGAAGGAGATTATGAAGCAGTGTCTTCTCTTTCCCTCTTCTCCCTTCCCCCAGCCAGCTGGATGGTCATTCTTGTGCTGCTACAGTACTGAGCATTTCCCTCACAGCTGGAAAAATGCTGTGTCACTGGCAGGAACACAAGCACAGTTCTTCTAGCCGGGGGTCTCCCACACAGGAATGGTGTAGAATTCCAAGACATAAGGACAAGTGTATTCCTTTGTGGCTTGTGCAGTAGGCTAACAGCTTTCTATGAAACACCGATGCCTAGATGTGATGAATAAATTAAAATTTTCAACAAATTAATTTTTTGCATTCTAAATTTTCCTCTTCCTAAATTGATCTAAGCATTGAAAATAAAAAAAACACAGTCGTCACTCTTTACTGACCTACATTAAAAGAGCAAAGGATGCAAATGAAATTCGAAGAAGAAAGTCCAAACGTCATGTTCTATACCTTTGAGCTCTTCAAGTTTTCTTCCCACATCTTGTGAAAGGAGACACAGTTTACCATTTTATCTTTATTAAAGGCTGTTTATGTTTTTACCAGTGTGTTGTAAACCATGCATGCTAAGGGACTCCTTGTTTAGAAAACAGTCTTTCTGGATCCACAAAAAGGAGTCAGAAGGTGGGAGGTGATAGCTGAGTCAATGTATTTAAGTACCATTTGTCTTTCCTAGGGAGTGTGACAAAGTGATTCTATCCACAGTTTTATTAGCTGAATTATGCTGTTAAACCAAACTTTCAAATCACACGTTTAAAAGGTCTATTATAAAAAGCATGCTCCCTTGAAGATGGATGGTGTTGAACTAATAATGAAACAGTAATCTTAATGTTAATTCATCAATGCACATCTATTAACGTGAACGTTTTCAGTGTTGTTTTTCAGTAGAGCAAATATTTTGGGGGGGCCAGAAATGGAATGGTTTCCTCGAGTTCACCTGGTAAGAGGGAAAAAAGAAACTTCTAAAGTGTGAAATTTTCAATCCTGGGGAAGGATTTGCCTCTCAGTGCAAATGATTCCATGCCAAGAATATTAACATTTTTAATTTGAGTTAATACCCTTCAAGCTTGAAAGCTGCATGTAAATAAAATTTAGGAGGAACTGTAGTTTAAGCTTAACTTGGAAGATATGTAAACCTTTAATTTAATTTCCCCTCCTCTACCCAAGGTTGGCAATACGCTTGCGGATCTGTGCTTGACTGAAGCATGACTGATTTCTGCTCTGTGAATAAGGTGGCGAGAGAAGTGTAAGCTCACAGCTGCCTGTGAAAATGAGCTCCCTCTTTAATTTAATTTGATATAGCATTTTCCAAGATTATCTATAGTGATTCCTTAACATAATATTGTCTGAACATAAGGATTACTTCAGTCTGTGCTTCTTTCTTCTCTCTTTAATTTGTCAAATTCCAAATTAATGAAAATTTTCCATGAGTCTCTTGACTTTATAACGTTTTGTGAGTGCATAGAACTAGAAGCATCTCTAATCTGGGTAGGTGAATGATTCTTACCCAAACTTAGGTGCCTATATTTAATCTGATTGTCTAGACTCCCTTAACAGACCATGGAGATGCAGTCAGTTGTGTTTAAAGCATAATACCATTGGCAAAAAGTGGGTATTTGCTCTAAAATGAGATGGATTGCACCTGGCTACCATTTTCTGCAATCACAGGCCAGGGTGCCTTGCCTTGCTTTTCTTAATAATCTTAGTGACCCTTTTAGAAGCAGCACATGGATCTTTATAAGCTGCAGATAACTGACCTAGACTACTGAAGCCAAGCTGTTCTGATGTTCTCATGTAAACTCTCAGTTCCCCTGATAAAACCAGTAACTGCCATTTCCACCTGCTCCAGTCTGAGTGTTTCTTGAGGATGGGTGACCAGGGTTGTACATAATATTGCAGAAAAAGTCACACCATCCTGAAACATCACTTAATCTTTTTCCTTCACTCTATCATGCTAATGATTCATAACATCCTGTGATTGACTCGTGTATCTGGATCGTCATCCATTTTAATTTTCCACACTGATGAATCCTGCACTTTTAGGAAGAGTCTTTATTATTAGTCACTGTTATCAAGACTTTGCATCTGCTTCTATTCAGTTTCACCCTATTTCTACCATTCCAGCTTTTCGGGGAAAAAAAAAAACCTTAACGTGATATTGTAATTCTCCTCTCTCAGCGATGCATCTTAGCTTCTTGCCATCAGCAAATTTCCCTGGCACTCGGGTTTCCTTTTCTTAAATATCAAAGTCACTGGTAAAAATGGTAAACAAGGCGACTTTCAAGACACTTGCAGTTTCTAAATAAGTTTTACTGAAACATTTGGATCAAAGGAATGCAGAACTATGGTAATGGGAGAACAATTTCATCAAGGGAAGATATCGGCTGTACAAGATTGAATTTTAAATTTACCTTCATTGTTTACAGAACATTTACTATTCTTTGAATTCTGAGTCTGAAGAAGAACTCTCCTTTCATTCCCAGGGAGGAAACATTTCTTCCTGACATTTCCTGCTCAAAAGTTAAAAGCTGAAGTACTAATCAAACCGCCTCAGCTGTCAGGGGCCAGCTGCACAAGACAGACAGGAAGCTAGGACTCAGCTTTGACCCAAGAAATCTAATGTCTTTCAGTGTTAACATCATCACTAAGGTGTGTGTGATAGAAATTAATTAGTGTGTGGCTCTTACAGTGTGCAGTTAATCTAGCTTTGTAGGTGAACTGGCTCTGACCGCTGTATATTGCGGTCCCACGTCTCCTGCAGAGCAAGTTTGTTAAAATATCACTGTGTCCAATAAGTGCATAATTCTGTAGCGTACTCTACGCATCTGAGGACTCCAAGCTTCCATTATACCAGGATGATTGATGCATTTTAAAATTTTTATTAGTGGTTGCTTGCATCTGCTTGTGCTTCAAGGCTTGTTTTGTTTTGTTTTAGTCTGGACCCGAGAAGTTTGAAAGCATCTCGGTTCTTCTGAATGTTTTTTTGTCTGTTACACTTACTAGGCTTCAAACAAATATGTTCAGTCTATTTGGGATAGAATGGTGTGTACCTGGAAACAATAGTAGCATGTTAAGCTAACAGGAGGTTTATGCTTTTTTTATTATTATTATTTTTTCCTTTTATGCCTGCTTTGATACTACAAACCACAGTATGGTCCTAGCTTAAGCATTAAATAAGCTTAAGTTAGAGATTCATCACAGTAAGGTTTGATTCCAATAGATACACTGCAGAGAAAGATTTCTTCGTCCTGTTTGTAGTGGTGGTGGTGGTGTTATTCATGCATGGTTTGATTTCTTCCTACTTTCATATAGTACCACAATAGGCAGTTAACTTCATGCTAAGAACAAAACTTTGGGGAAGATGACGTTATTTTTGGCAATAAAAAAAATCATGTCAGCCGAGAGTTGTGCTGGGAAATACATGTTGTTTTTTCAAATAAAAATGCTGTTGCCAAGACTTCAGGATTTATTTTTGTAAAAATCTTGCAAAATACATGCTCCAATAAACTTTCAGAAATTCGTATTTGTGATCAGGTTGCATCATCATTTCCTCCTGCCTTCAACTGTGAGCAGCTTTGAAAGCAAAAGTTTCTGAAATCGTGTAAAAGCAACAGTTTTCTTCAGCACAAACTTTTCAGTATGATTAACTCAGAAGAGTGGATGTCTGTGATCGTGTGATTTCCCTAGCTACAGGTGATTTGTATTATTTTCCAACATGAGTAATAAAACATTTTTTTTTTCTTTCATGGTCTTCCCTTTTTCAGATCCAGCTATGGGATACGGCAGGCCAGGAGCGCTTCAGAAAGAGCATGGTGCAGCACTATTACAGGAATGTACATGCTGTTGTGTTTGTGTATGATATGACAAACATTGCCAGTTTTCACAGTCTGCCGTCATGGATAGAGGAATGCAAACAACACCTTCTGGCCAATGATATACCACGGATTCTAGTTGGAAATAAATGTGACCTGAGGAATGCTATTCAGGTACCTACGGACTTGGCTCAGAAGTTTGCTGATACTCACAGTATGCCATTATTTGAAACCTCTGCCAAAAACCCCAATGACAATGACCATGTGGAGGCCATATTTATGACACTGGCTCACAAGCTTAAAAGTCACAAGCCATTAATGCTTAGTCAACCCCCAGATCGCGATGAAATACATATGAAGCCTGAACCAAAACCTGCCATGACCTGCTGGTGTTAAATCATACTATTATCAGCTGTCACCTTGTCTTGTTTGCGAATGCTTCAAAATTATGATCTTGGCAAAGTTTCAGGTTTTGGTAGCAATTATAGCAAATCTCTTTGGCACTTTAATGTGGTTTTTTTTCTGGTGTAGACGTGCCCATCTCATGTTCTTGCACTTTGTAATTGTACTTTCTGAATTACTGAAGTTTCACTATAAATATACAGGAAAGTAAACTTTCAAGTGAAGTTTTGACAAAGCAATTCTACTTGAGCTCTTGCTGCCTGAGATTGTTTTCATCACTTGTGGTGAGGTTATAAATAGTAAGCCAGTTTACTAACATTTTTGGTTGCTACTTGCATTGGAATAATGTAGGAGAAAACGTGTTTTGTGACAGCCAGATATCTTGATTTTTGGGTCAGCGAGTGGGGAGATTTTTGGTATATGAAGGAATATTTGGTGACTGCTAGCAAATTGCCAAGCAAGTACCTTTTTATTTTAAAAACAAAGACCAGGACTGTCAGATGAAGTTTGGGCTGCCAGTGTAGGTGCAAACTGCTAGTTTTTGGCCTGTCATTCCACTGTCAACTTTGTCTGTTTCTTCATGGCAATGGTAAGAGAATTGACAAACTTGTCCCTACCTCTAGACAGTTATTTGATACTTAAAACTTCATTAATTTTTCATAATTAGCATGTAGAACTAAACTATGCATTCCTTCTTACGGAAACTACTGTAGCACAGGATTTGGGGTAAATGTGGGACTGTAACTGTCCGTAACTCCTCTGACCTTACTAAAACTTCAATGAGGACTTGTTTCTAAAGATGCTGTATTTGAGCTGAGTATCCCAGGGTAAGTAAAAACACTTAAGTAAATAAAAGATTGAGTGAAGTTGGTAAAAGCATACTGGTTTTCAAAGATAGGGGTTTCAGAGGGTTTTAGTGATGATGAAAGCTTTTTCAAATATCTTGAAAAAGGTTTTCAGAACCAACTTGATAACATATTTTAGGGATGGAAATGCTTAGGACAATATGTTGGGAATATGGGACTTCCTTAAAATACTTCTGAATACAAAATAAATTAGATCTTGAAATATGGAGAAAATCTGCAAAATACATCATCTTTTACAGATTTTTTTTGAGCTAAAACCTGCTTGCGTAATGTCATGGCTGTACGTGGGGCATCCTTGACATTACTAATGTGAGTTAGTGGTGGGTCGGATGAGGGAAATTACTCCTCTAGAACCATCTTCTGTGTCCTCGTAATTGCAGCCATGTTATTTCAGTTCTGTCTGAAGGTCAAGTTTCACAATAAAAATGGTGCTAGGTTGCACATAATTGCATAAAGCAAAATGTAAGCCATAGAATGCAATCTATGACTTCATTCATATGCCATGTCAAACCATGTTTTGTGACTTAGTTTTTAAAGGAATTGAAGTAAAAATGAAGATTTTTGATTTGCAATGTGTAGTGTGTGATGCTGACTGGAAACTAAATGGAAGGGCCAGTTCGGAAGCTGCCACTCTAGTGATCACATTAGAACAAATTATTGAAATGAGATAACTAATATTATTTAAACTATTACAATTAATTAGATGTACTACTATTGCAAGTTATACTGACAAAAGAAAAATGTGTTGACTTTTTCCCTAGATTTAGAAAGAGCATTCAATTTGGTCTAATATGATTAAGATGTTTAAAAGCAATCTAAACAAAAGGTAATATTTTTTTCCTGTATAAAGCTGCTACAACTGTGACAGTAATTTTGCTTAGGAAACGTTTGTAAAAGGGAACTTTTGTATTCACTCTCTGAATCTTACATGACTAGAATTTGGTTTACGGTCCTTTCAGAAACAATCAGCTTTTTAACACTAGTGTCCTTAATGATATTTTTAAGAAAAAGATTGATCTTAAATTTATGTGTATACTATTGTAAATAAATATGGTTTACAGTCCTCTTGGACAATTTGTTTTTCACTCATGTCCTTAATCCTTATTCTCAGAAGGATCCATCTTAACTGTTTGTATAATAAGTATGTCAGCAAACATCCTTTTTTTTTTTTAAATAAAAAAACCCCAAATTAATTATTCCAAAGTCAGTCAGTCAGGTTGGGGGTTGAGGTAAGGAAATTACATAGCTACAATGTTACTGTTAAATTTGATATCAAACATCTGCAAATCTGTTAAGGTTTATTTGAGTTGTTCACAACCTGTAAATAAGGGCCCTTGTGTCATTAAAATTGTGTGGAAACAATGTTTAAGTGTGTAATTTTGTCTTCAGCACAAAGCATGTTTTAATGGTTCTGCCGTAAAGGTAGTGTGGTCATTAACGCAGGATTCAGTGTGCTTCCTGGCTTTCAGTGGTAATGTTCTGCCCACAAAACTGATGTCAAAAGTACTGAATACTTTGTATATGTATTTTCACTTTACCAAATTGTAAAGTTGGGTTATTTTGTATGTGTTGGGGGGAGGTCAAGACACAATCCCAGAAACCTAATAAACTGGCTTTGCCACAAACTGTTACCACTTGTCTTCAATAATGATACTAGGAATGATGATGTAATTTCTTACGGTAAAATCCATAAAAATCTAAGGGAGGAAAAAGAGTTTCTAGTTTCTGTGTGTGGGTGACAATTTTGTGAAAGACTGTCACAATACGTGGACGACTGTCAGTGCTTTCTTGCAATGGCTCTGAGTTGTTTGGGAGCATCTGAAGCCCCCACCTGATGATTCAGAGGCATGTTTGGGATTTATTTCAGATTCCAGAAGAATGAGAAGTCATACAACAGTTATAAAACTAGGCATTACTGACCGTTGAGTGTATGTCAAGACCCTAAAGGAATCTTCTCCATTATTCTTCTCTTTGTCTCATCTCATGTTCAGAAATAAAAGCTCTTAACTCCACATACAGGTGGGACTTCTTTGGTATCTCAAAAGTCAGTCTTGCAGGTTTCCATGTGTGTTTGCACGCACATGGAGCAAGGCTTCAATTTCCATTAAGCTGGATTTTTGGTAAATACCATAGCCCTTTCCCCACAAAGGAACTCTCAAATCATTTGTGTTATATGCTGTTTCACTACTGTCCCATTTCTGCTCCTGTTCTAGTTCCATACTTAATAGTGTATTAAAAACAAAAAGGTGAAGCACCTGTTAGAGATGATTTGCGTCTTTAAATACAATTGCAGTCATCACTGCTCACACAGGCTGTTAATTCTACCGAATGATTAAAGGAATGTGTCTGTCAAATGTCTATATCTTGTGCTTTTGGATCCTGGGAATGACTAGAAGGGACCTCGGTAGACTACCAACAGTGCGGTGCAGTTGCAAGGCCTTGCCCTATATTGACACGAGCTATTTCATCAAACTGCTTGGGAAGGAAGCAACTTTCAATTTACGAAGGCAAGAGGCCAACATACAAACTCTAGATGCGTCCTAGTATTTGTGCATATACTTGCTGCGCATTAGGGTTTTCTTGGGTTGGGGTTTTTTTATGTCTCATTTCGTGTGTTTATCATGACACTATAGCTAAGAAGCATCAAAATACATGTGGGTTTTATGTGTATTGTAATATCCACAAAGCAAAAAATTGCTGATCCAATAAAGCGTCTAAAGTACATGGTCATTAAAGAATTTGAAAGATGAAGTAGCTCCACCCTTGTCATTTTTTTCCAGCTTTATAAACCAATAATTTTAAAAGACAGCTTTCCAGATGTAGTGAGAATAGATGAGGACCCCTAATAAAAGTGGTATCTTTCACTTTAATCTTATTTAATCTCTAAAATATGGCTTAATGATCTAAAAATGAGTTAAGCTCTGACTCTGATGGAAGGGAGTAATGTGGGAGTCCATACAAGAATGAAGGTAGAGGCAGCCCTGCCTCCCACTCCCTCTTTGACCTTTACCACCTTCATCTGTGACTCACGGGGCTTTCCCACCAGGAATCAGCAAAATGGGCAGCGGAAAAAACCATCAGGAACTGTTCCCTACACCACCACAGGTTCGCGTAAAGACAAAACTGATCAGGGTAATGCTTGCCTATGGCTTTGATCACTCTTGGGCCAAAAACTGCTGGATTTGTCTTTGTCTCCCATGATATTTGATCGTGCACTGGAAAGGCAGCTCCTCTGTTTTGCAGCTGGTCATAGACTCTTGCTACCTGATTCATCCTGTGTGATGCAGCATAATTGTCATCTTTAAATTGTAACCCTGCGCTAACGTTTTCCCTGACTGATGATCTTGCTACTTCTATTAAATTCATTGGAAGTCATATTCCTTTTCCCCTCTTGGTGAATATTTTCGCTTCCACCAGAATATATACCCCTAATGGTCTTTTTTTTTCAGAGTCCTGCTTTCAAGGCCATTGACGGATGTTTCACAACATCTCGATTCCCAGATTAAAAGGTAGAGCCACATGTCATTATAAAGTAATAGAAATGTTACTTTTAAAATGGCAGTCTGGTTTTCTGTGCAAATCAACACAAAACGAACACGTAATCTTAAATCTGAAGTTGTAGATAACATTAGAAATTGGCGTTATTCTAAGACTCACAAAAAAATGCTGTTCTGAGTTTGAGATTGGGGTTTTTTCCCCCATCTGTTGACACCGGCCGCCCAAAGGATGCCTCTCATTCATCCGGCTGAACGGCGGCATCAGCGAGGGCTGTGAGGCGATATTGAGAGGGAAAGAATTGCTGCTGGTTTCCAGTGACGTCCTGGGACTCGCTGGGCTCTGTATGGCCTCCCAGCTGCAAAATCAGCGTCACAGAGGCTGACACCTATTGAAGCACTTGCTGAAGGCAGCTCCTTGTAGTGCAGGAAGGTATTTCCAGAGCCCAAAGGAAGGCATGTAAAAGCTGCCAGCCATCCAGGGACACTCGCTGAGGTGCGTGATCCTGGTCTGCGCAGGAATTATCTACATGTATTGTTTTCTGCCTCTGCTGAATCACCTCTGGTTAATGAGAATCTTGAATGACAGAATACTTAGCTAATCATTTAAAATGAATGAAAAGCAAATTTCCCAGCAATACCAATGATCATTTCAAGAAAGTCATAATCCTCTCCCCGTCCTGCCCTTCTCACCCCTGAAAAACAGCCTGGAATTGATGTAATGTGACTGAGGCCTGGGGACTGAGGGTATAGTGATGTTCACTGACCAGAGATGTGGCTTGTAGTTGCAGCTAAGAGCAAGAATGTCAGATAGAGACTCAGGGTAAGCAGGCTGAGTAGTGCACACGCTGTTTGACTGTATCTTAGTACCAGCAGAAGTGGTCCAGGCTTCGGCTGCACTCACCTCGGTGGAAAAGGCTGTTCAGAGCCTCTAGCTACGGCAGCGATAGCAGCTTCACCTGATGTATAGATACAGCCATAAGCACGCAAAATCACAATGGTAAAAATCACAATAACATGGAGCCTACAGAGCCTGGGTGATTACAGCTTCTATTTTTCATACACACACACAGAGGTATTAAATAAAAGGGAAGAGGCAACAATGTGAATGTGGGCATATGAAAAGTAAGAGTCATAAGACCATGATCTTAGCTCAGTACTTCCTTTTTTTGATTATTTTTCACTCTTTGCATTGCCTCTTTGAGAAGGTCACAGGCAGAAAAAAGGCTCTGTTGTGAGGCAATATGGTAAACTCCCTCTTAATGAATATTTTTAGTTATTTACTTTTAAAAACATCATACGGTGCATCTAAATCACATGTTGTAAAGCAGAGGCTGTGTTTGGAGACAAATTTTTCCTCTCCCATGGCCAAGTGGCCTATCTATCTGAGCCTTGGTTGCCACTTTGAGTGCAGCCCCCTGGAGCTGGAGGGGCTTTCCTTCAGCTCCCTTGTTTCCCCCCCCTCCTGTGTGGCACCAGGCTAACATCGGGATGTTGGTAATGTGCAGGCTGCCGAATCGCCTTTAAACCCCCATCTTCAGCCTTCATCGGGTGGGGCGGGGGGGGGATCAACCAAAGCTTAGCACTACCGAGTGAAGCTGGCAGAAGACACGTTCAAGCAAAATTATGTTGTCTTTCACACACCACAGTTAAACTGGCAGTCCTGGCCATGGGATGGTGGGGCTGCTAGGATTTTCCAAAGGTTTAAGAAAANGGCCTTCAAGCTACAGGTAGTTGGTGGTGGAGTAGAGGAACGTGTGGTATGTGCTGACCCTGCCCTTACACTCATTCCTAAGCATTTGGTTGTGGGTTTTTTTGGCTTTTGGCCAGTAAAGCCTGGCCGGCCGTGCTCTCCAGCAGCCCCTGCCCACCCAGGGGACACCCCTCAGCCCTGCCTCACCTGCCTGTGCCTCTACCAGCAAGGCTGAGGGCCTCCCCGAGGCTGGGGCAGGCAGGCTCGGCCTTGGGGCTGTTGCAGAAAGGTGGAGGTATGGGTTGGCGTTCTTGGCCGCTCTTAAGTAAAAGCCTGGTCACCCCCACCCCCCTCGTACCATCCCTATGCAGGAGAACACAAATTGCCCGGGGTGTGGAGGTGCTGCTGTTCTTCTTGTCCTTTGCAGGCCTTCGTTCCCAGTGCCTTGCTTAGGCCAGGAAGGGCATGCAATGAGAAAAAGATTAAACTGACCCTAAAATACATGCAACAGCTTTTCCATTTACTTCAAGATATTTTTAACCCACTCATAAATCAGAGGCAACGAAGGGCTCCTGGCTTCAGCAACTAAAGATTCAGCTGCAGATAAAAAAACATTTGCTAATCAGAGGGGGTTTTCAAGTTCCTGTATGTGATTATTCATCCTCATTACTACCTCAATACCGAGCTAATATCTGAGTCACCGTGATGCTGCTGTTAAAAAGCACAACGTTGGCAGCCCTCATGGTGGGCTTCTAAGGCTTGCAGTAGTTGTGTTGCTCTCAAATTGCATCTGAAGTGAAACAATTCATTTCAAAAATTTCAGCTTCCATTAAATAGGCATATTGCATTTTTAGGCATGGTGATAGATGATGAGAGAGAGAGATATATAAGATATATGTTCTATATATAAAAAAAGATGATCAGAAAATATGTGTATTCACATATATATATATTTTTCTGGCATCATAAGCACGCATACTTTGGCAATGTAATGCAACACTTTGGAGGGGTTGTACACAATTACAAATTTTATTTTGGCAACGAGGTGACCGTGTGGTACATGACACTCGTGGGAGTCCAGCGCTAGCATTTGCTTTAAAGCTCCAGCTCTTGGGCTTTATGGGTGAAGGGCTGTTTGACTTCACCATCCCCGGAGGTATTAATAGACATGTAGATGTGGGGCTTAGGGACACGGTTTAGTGATAGACGTGGCAGTGTTAGGTTAATGGTTGGACTTGATGATCTTAAAGGTCTTTTCCAGCCTAAATACTTCTATGATTCTACGTAGCAAAGACTTGGGTCAATCAGGGCTGCTAGGCTGCCTGCCCAAGGCAAAATAGAAGACACAGAAGCAACTCCTATGAGATATAGTTAGGACAAAGAACTTGGCAAATGGGAACACCGGTCATAAGCCCAAATCAGTCTCATGGTTAGTGGGTGGGGGCAAGGGCTTAACAATATTTGCCTGTGCTGTTTCAGCATCAACACTCTATATACAGCAACCAATACTGATTAAAAACCTGTGATGCGTGTATTTAAAAACATGTAGTGGCCAGAAGTCAGAAGATGAAACATGAAATATAAACTGAAGTAACTTTTTTTTAATTAAGATGACATATAAATGTCATGTCAATTAAAGAGAACGCACATGTTTCTGCTAGTACCAAAGCTGTGAGCACAAAAAAAAAGACATTACTGCTCAGAAAGTGCAAGTGAAGCTATGTAGTTTTATAGTGTGTTTTGGTTAGATTGACCTGAAGAGGTGCAGGACACAGCAGTTGATATCTTTACAGAAAAGCTGCTGGGGAAGGCTGGGAAATGCTGTTTGCTTTGGTAGGCTTTCCCTCCTCAAGTTAGAGTTGAGTCCCAGGACTTGTCCCAATACCTGTACAGTGTTAGTGCTGGAGAATCACAGCAAATCTCAAGTAGGAAGGGACCCATAAGGATCAAAAGATCATGCAGACTGATTCCAAAAAGTGTATGCCGTGCTCCTGTTATATCATCAGGTGTGTTTTCTGCTGACTATAAAAAAAAGAAGAAAAGAAATCCTTCCTCCTTTCAGCTGCAAGCCAATACCCCCTTCTGTTTTCAGCACATATCTGTATTTTGATTGATTACTACTAATCCTGTCCTTTCCCAGCTTTTTTGTAGCCTGCTTTTACCCAGCAGCTCCCAGTACGTTCGCACGTACTGAGGTTGCTGGATGAAAAAGAAGCAGCCAGCCAGGGAGGCTGATGCAAGAAACTGCCGTACCAGAGCCACTGAGACCAAGCAAAGGCTTTGGGGACAAACTCCTGATTTATCAAGCCAGGTAATTCTTCTGCTTTAAACGAGTACCCTTGTATAGTAAATAGCTTCTATATTTTCTTTACTGAGCAAGAACTATGTATTCCTGGTGTCATGCCCCCGCGCAAAATATTTTAGGCCAATTCATCTATCTATAGTGAAATTTGACTTAAATTTTTACATACTTCATGCTACAACAGGCAGGGCTATGGAGCACGCAGCGCTGTGATTTTTTTTTTTTTTTTTTTAATCCCCTGGCTTCTCACTGCCTTTTGCCAGCAAAGGGGAAAGAGATTTGTGCCCAGCAAAGGTGCCTGCTTTCTGCTGCCCTGGCCCTGAGCGGCCCGGCAGCGCAGGGCAGGAACGGCACCAACCTTACGTAGCTGGAGCTTGCAAACTGCCTCGGAGGTGAGGAGCGGTGAGACTAAACCCACATGTTGGTGGCAAACGGTGTCCAGCCCGTGCCACATCAGTCTGAAACCATTCGTACTACTCAACGAGGCTGAGAAAAAAAGCAAAATGTTCCTGTCAGAGAGCACAATGTAAGCATTGGATTACGGGACTGGAAGTGTAGTTACAAAAAAAAAATCCCAAACAAGCTAGTTGTCAAAAATGTACCTGAAATGGTTCTCTGATCCTCACCATGATGAAGACCCCTCCTTTCCCCTCCTCCCCCAGTGCCTTCTAGCCCTTTCTGGGGGGGAAAATGGCTTCAGCAAATACTTTGCCCTTAGTTGAACGTTAACTCACAGAACCAGTTTCCCTGATTAACCTCCTGATTACACCCTGTGATTAAGTCTGGCCGCTGCTAATGGAGAGGCTGGCAGCCTTCCCTTTTATAGCCCAGGGATTTCATGCGCCTTGTTCTGTGCGTCAGGGAATGGGGTAACATTTGGCTAAACTTACTCAAGATAGAAAAACTTTTTTGGATGTAAATGCCTTGTCTTTGACTTAATACAAATAATGCTAACGCAAGGTGAGCATGAAGTGCTTGGCGTCCGTGTAGTTTTGTTGTGCGGGCCCACATAACCAGGGTCCGTAACCCATGTCGAAAGCAAGGTGCTGGTGTCCTGTCTACAGGCTGCTCAGGTTAGATCGGCAATTTCTAATATGCCCAAGAAAAGAGCTGGATGTTTGGCCTCAGGGAGATCTGAGGCACATTTGCATCCATCGTCCCTCTTCAAAACGCCAAGTTATTTGTATTTCTTAGCAGCAAAGCATAAGGTGCTTGTGGCCAAGGTGCAGCACCCATGCGTGCAGGGTGTTTCGGCGCAGAACAAGCTCTGGGCTCACATGGAACCTGGAATTTCTGGGTTTTTTTTTCCCTTGGGCTTTGCTTGCATTATTCTGCTGGCACGGTGCTGAAGGGTACCCGCTGCTACACCCACCCCTCGAGACAGACTGCCACCCTGTCATCTGTAACCATACCTCCCTCCAGCAGCCACCCGCCTTTGCCCATCCCAAAGGGGAAATCTTGCGGTTCCGGGAAGGAACAGGGACGTCGGCTCGGTTCCTGGGATCTTGCCAACGAGGAAAAGGCTGTGGGGAACAAAATGACGAGGCCGTTTCTACTGGAGGTGCTATGGCTGTGTGTTTGCATAATAAATAAAAATCCATCTGACTTCCATCAGCGAAAGCTGGGGGTGATGCAAACCATGAAATGTCCCTGGAGATACGGGCAGGCTCTGGGAAGGCACCGTAACTAGCATGTGAAACGGGCTACTAAATATAGCACTGGAAGCTGCAATGCTAACCAATTAGAGGGAGTGACATTAAATTGGTATACAGTTTCCACAAATTTTCCATACTGCAGCTGTTTCTTTTCTAGAAAAATCTCCTTTTAGTAGAAAGAACTGCTGAAATTGTGTGTCTGTAAGGGATCTTAGGTGCTGGTATTGTGATAGCGATGCTGCCATTGCACCACTGGAAGGACTGTAAAAAGAAATACGGTCATGAAGGGCTTTATAGCTGCTGCTGAATCAATTACATACATTTTTATTTAGAAATAGCATAGAGCATACTTCTCCTTTACACACTCATACTCCAGTATCTGCTCTGTTAAGGCTATTTCACAGCCAAAGGGGTACCTGCCACGCTGGCAGAGGTCTGCCTGTCACTAAATGCCACTGATCGACTGCTTTCAAAGCTGGCCAGGAGGAACGAGCTGGGTCCTCGGCTTGTGGCTCAGAGCTGTGCCAGGAGGACCTGACCTGCATCAGCTGCGGACGTGCCTGTCCTGCAGGACAGCCGTGGATTTCACCCCCTCAACCCAGGAGTTATCCTTCGGAGCGATGGAAACAGCGCTGCATTCGAACAAGGAGTAGTGACATGTACCCTCTGCGTGCTTGCAATAAAACCTAACGGCTCTGTTCAACCAGCAGTCGAACCGCTGTTGAATGATACTCAGCACGTACCACCTCCTACTGTAATCACTAGTTACAGGATAGTATTTCTGGATGGGACCATAGCTTCCACCCAGAAACCATGCAGTGGCTGAGCAGTGCATTTTAGCAACAAACTACTTCCAGCAAGTTTCTCCCTTCAAAGACAAAAATCTGTTTTAGACTAAAGGAGAATCAAAGCCACGCTGCTTTTAGCTATTAGCAATCACAATAACCTCTCAGGGAGTCTTTAATTTCTTTTAATGTACGAGAGCAGCAGTTTATGTTAATCAAGGAGAAAAAGCCCAACATTTCATCACAGACTGTCTGGAGTTATGCCAGAAGCATCTGAGGATGGGGAAAGCAGTCACGCTCGGTGCTTTGATGACAGGTACTCCACCAGAGAAAAAGACACAGCATCACTTCTTTAACTACAACGTTTGAATTACTTTAATATAGTAATTCAAACGTTGATGCCTTCAGATGGGCATCTGCAACGACACCAACTGTGTTTTGGTTGGCGTAGGCAAACACATGAAGGTATTTAGAGCCAAAGACAGAAAGAATTTGGCTACTGTGGCACGCAGTCAAACTTCCAGTTGCCAGAACAGGACCTGCAGCCCTGAGTTAAGCTGCTGGCCTGAGCACCGAGGGATGGGGGCAGTTCCCCCAGCCGAAGCCAGGCAGCAGAAGAAGCGATGTGTGACCAGAGGAGGGCTGCAGAGGGAGGCCGGTGGTTAGGGCGGCTCTCCTGATCCAAATACCTTTTTTTATGGTCCCAGCCATTAATAACCTTAATGGTTAAAGTCAGTACAGAGACACTTGGTAAGCACCTTAAATACAAAGGGATGCCAGAGTCCACTAGGACCTCCTCACTACGCAGCTTAGGGTATTTTTCTGTTCGGGATTACAACAAAAGGTGTAAAACATCTTCAGATATAAACTCTTCAAAATTTGAAGATGTTTAGTCCTAGGAATTTTACAAATAATTTAATAGAAATTTATTATGGAGAACTGTCCATCTCTGCACCTCACCCAACTATGAAGTTGGACAGGATTTGCTAACTTGCATATGCCAGGATTAATTGCATACTGTAACGCTAATTTTTGATGATGTAGCTGTGGCAAGCTGTTTTGGAACCAAAAGGGCATTTTACGTGCATGTGTGATAAGCACGGACTCAGAGGACTGCCTGGCATTTTGTCTGTACAGTGCTTTCATCAGGTGAAGGTCTTCATTCAGGTGTCCGAGTCCCTTTATTAGCGTTATGAAAAAGACTTTAGTCTCTAGGAAAAAAATACCAAGAACAATTTAATTCCCTCTTCTCTTGGGAACAGGCAAGGCACATTATATGCTGCAACAAGGTAAATCTTATCTGCAATTATTCCTGGAGTTACATGGTGGGCATGACTTATCCTACTGCTATCCAAGCCCTTTCTCAAGATGGGAAATTACTTTCCAAGCCCTGTTCAAATGAACATGCTGTGTTAATCTACATCGTGGAATAAGTAATCTACCGCTTCATGCTCAAGGCCTGCAGGCAAGATAATCACTCAACAGACAACTCTAAGCCTACATGAAAGTGAATCATAAAGTACTGTCGTGGTTTAACCCCAGCCAGCAACTAAGCACCACACAGCCGCTCGCTCACTCCCCCCCGGTGGGATGGGGGAGAGAGGCAGAAGAGTGAAAGTGAGAAAACTTGTGGGAATTTCATGTACCTCAGGAGTTGACTGGAAGCTCCTTGGTTGAGAGAACCAAGAGGTCCTCTAGAGAATCTCCAACAGAGGACCTTGGTCTAGAGCTGTAATAAATTTTAGCAGAACAGGCCCCAAAGTAAGCATTTTTTTAAACTTTCAGTCTCCAAAGTCAAAATAGAAAAACCTGAACTGAATTCACAGTATACAAGTAACTCTGTAAGAGGAGCTACTGCAACTCCAGTTGCTACTACACTCTAGCATTACACTTCAGCACTAAAACTAATTGTACCACACATGTACACCCCATGGAATCCAGGTGTTGACAGAGGTACCTGAATGGCATTGGCAAGGCTTCGTATCATTAACTTCACCTGCCCCCATCCCTGCCAAGAAGAAAAAGTAAAGCACTCTGAAGCTCAGTAATGAAGTGGGACCTTCATTATCCTTCGCCCACTATCACATCATCCAAATAATTCATTGGGTAAGGGGGAGAAATAGAGATAGCAGTTGGAGGAGGGAAAATACTCCACAACCAGTTTCTTTTAAAAATGAATTGTATTTAATATTTGAATGCCTAAGGCTAGCACTGCTAGAGAAATTGCATGATGAATTCCAGTGGAATAAAATATGATTTAAGTACAAAAGCTGGAGGAAAAAATGCTCACGCTTTCCAGAGGCAATGAGGTGTTTTAACTATACAAAGTCTGAATGTCCAAAACATCTGCAGGTCTTCCCCTTTGCGCTGTTATCTTTGCTAAACATTGGGCATTCAATAGTTCTCTCTTTCCCTGTGTGTTTTTCAAAAGGCCAACGAAAAGTGCATAACCATCTTTAAAGATGAAGAACTTCTTACATCTTGTCACATTTTTAGACTAGTAGCTTCAAAATGTTCAACCACTTTTTCAATTCATTCTGATATATGGTGGAGGGCTGGATGCGTCTTCCTCTGCCTCTAAGTCCTGGGCTGGAAACCGATCAGGGAAGTTAAAAATTCTGCCCCCAGGGCCTGTGTGGGGAAGGAAAGAGGAAACCATTAAACCTGGTGTAGACGCTTGCACAAAATCCTGAGCTTTTTTTGGCTGGGAGTATTTTGGTTATCAGGATTTTGTCCTGGGATGTAAAGCTTATTCAGGATGTTCCTTCCACATCCCTGGTGAATATCCAAATACATGGAGGGAAAGAGTTACTCACTTTGTACAGCGCAAACCATTTCCACAGCCTGATTTTGGTCCGCACTAGGTTGCAACCATTCCTGTGAATGAAACAGTGCCATCAAAATCCTCATCTGTGAGTTTGTCCAAGAAGATATACCTGAACTAATTTGAAAAATCTGTGTAGTCCACTCCTCCTAACAAGTTTTAGTTTGAAAGTTTAAAGCAGCCTCACATTACACACTCGGTATCTTTAGTCAAGAACAGCTGCCTTGAAACCTGTACCCATTAATTCCTTACCAAATGAGATGGTGGGATGTACATGTTTAATACAGCATCAGAATTACTCTAGTAGACATACTGAGCTCACCTAGCAGAGACACACGGCGTGTGCCCCATCACTTGAGGTAGAACCCTCATAAATTAGCAGTAAATTGTGATGTGTTGTCTCCCCTACACTTCACACACGGTACAGGGGGTATTTTTATTATTGAATTTGTAATTTGAGGGATAAGGCATCTGGGTGTGTAAGTACCAGTAAGTCTTTGAGATGCTGTACCAGGAGCAATCGTTGGTTTAAGGGTGAGAGAAGAAGGAGCAGTTTTTGAGGAGAGCAGGAATTCATAGCAGATGGGACCACAGCAGGTTGAGCACTAATGGTTTGGAAAATGGAGATAACTTATTCTAGGTCTTACACAAGACTGTAAATAAGAGGGAGGTAGTAAAAGGAAAAATACAAAAAGTATAAAACCCTTCTAACACCCACTTGATTTCTCAGAATTAGCCCTGGATGACTGAGGTAGAGCTGAGGTTAGGTTTATAAAAGAAAAATACATCTTCTCCCCAGTTTCTCCCCCTCCTACCCACACTCAGTACAAATAAACGGGTGCCCTGGGCTCCTCACTCACCATCCCGGTTATGCTATCATAGCATGAGCAGCATGGAAGACTCCGGCATCCCAAGTAAGCCATCACCAGCACAACAAAAGCACTGCAGATGGAGGCAGCTAGCATGGCCACGTTAGCACCCTTGACTACTTTATTAAGTACGAACTTCTGCAAGCGGAAAAAGAAATGTTAAAGCCACATTCAAAAAGTGAAGCTCTCCACCAAAAAATATTCTAATGACTGCAAGAATGCTGCGATTGCATCGTAGGAGATTGATTCAGAGTCAGTGTTATTTAAGGCTTTTCTTCCTGTGCTCTGAAGAACAAGCCAAGTGTGAACCTCAAAGAGGAAAACAGCAAGCAGTAAAATAAGGCTTCTGATTAAATGTAAGACGCTATGCAATGGCATCAGGTTTGGAAATAGCTTTAACAATGAGTAGAAACCCAAGGAATGGCTGCTTCTCTTCACACTGAATATCAGAAATGTCTTCTTGCTATACTGCACCTTCGCAGCCTGACATTTTGATTTGTCCTGCAATAAACTAGTGAACAGCTTCATCTACCTGGAATGTCTTCATCCCCACAGGGAGCCATCACTTGTACCAGGTTTGAGGTACAAAAGGGCTAACTCATTCCTTCTTTTCAGCTTTGCTGTGAAGGATACACTTGAAATAATACCCAGTTTTAACCAGCTGACCTGTAACTGCTGTAACTTTATCACCTGAGGTGCACACTGGAACGGATTCAAGCCTAGCAATTGCTGTCTCAAGCCAGGCCAGGGATACGGCCAGCGCCTACCCCTTTTCATGAGCAGCACCGTGATTTTTTCCTGGCACAACCCAAACCTTTTGCACTCAGCAGCAGTTACCCGACTGCAGTGTGTTTAGGCACGTACCCAGTGTGCATGCCTCCGGGGACGGGCTGTTGCTCTCAAGCAGCTGCTTCTCAGACGGGCATCCAGGCGAGCTGGGCATTAGTGCACACAGCCACCGACACTAGCCATGCTGCAGCAGCAGCGAACAGCAGGAGCTAGCTATAAAATGTCTATCTAGCCCCACACGGGTGTTGTGGTTTTCAGTACCTAACTTGATACCTAACTGTAGACTCACATAATTTTCTTTAAACAAGTGCCCTGCCACAGGCACCACTTCAAACTCTAATTTAGGCACCCTGGAAGTCTGGTTCTGTTTCCAAGTCATGCCTAGTAATGTTTGCGGATTAAGGCAGTCATGTTCCCCAGTAATAAGCATTACATCAATACTTACGGTACGGATAACATGGACTGGGGCAGAACTCAGCTCCTCCTCTTCGCCATAGTTCAGTGTGAGGGAGCTATAAACTATTACGATGAGGATGGCAACACAAGAGATTACAGAAGCGACTATCAGCACATTCACCTAGACAGAGAAATTAAAGGAGAAAAAGAAGGGGAGTGGGAATTAAAACTATCCTCTGACAAATCCACGCAATTAATACAGACAAAATGTACTAACAGGCACTGTAGGTACTAGCCTTTGACCTCCTCTAACACTAAAAAGTACCCAGTAGCAACAGTCACTTGGACGGCAAACACAGATCAGTAAAGGTTTCCATGATACTGGATTTCTGAGCTACAACTGAGTCCCAAATCTTAATCACGGGTGCTAGTTGGACCCAAAGACTTTGTTCTTAGAGATCTCTTACTTACAAACAGCATCCCCCCTTGGAGTTTACATGGCTGGAGAGAGCTGCTTAGGAAATGCAAGTCAATTAAGTTGTTTCCTATTTTAGTGTACACAATTCTTAATAACAGGAAGGAACACCAAAATAAATGCATTCAAAAGCAAGCGTTCTTACAGGTTTTTGCTTGTTATTAGAGCCAGCCTTCATCTGCTGCAGCAGAAAGCGAGGTAACACTGCATCCTCCTTTTGCTTAGGAATGTAGCAGCTTTTATGAAGATAACTCAAGGAAATAAGCTCTCAATCCTGCAGAAGGACCAGCCAGCTCATTCCCTACCAAAACCGTTTTCGATTGCCCTGACAACATTTTGCTCCTCCCCGTACACACACAATTCCCGCCCACCTCCAGACTTACCAGAACTGGATTCTTCCTCTGAGAGGAAAACAAAGCCAGGACACCTGGGACTCCCATCACCTGCAGAGCACAGGAGGAGTTGGTAACTGGGAGGTAAGTATTGGATTTGGAAGATAAATTACTGCAGAGCAGATGAAAAGCCCTCATTTTCAAGGCTTGGATCAGAGCAACTGTTGGGTCAGAAACGGAAAGAGAATTGCTGATTTCTTCTGTTTTCCTCAGCAGCATCTCCTGGGGGCAGGACACTGCGTGAAATGGATCTTGCCCACTCGCTACCCCCACGGCAGCAATCCTCCAACTGGCTTTACAGCTCTGGCCAAACAATAAAACTTATTAAATAAGTCCAATTAAAGGGCTAAAAATGCACACTGCTTTCCCAGTCCTTATGCACCTTGTAGATGGAAGAAAGGCATTACTGAAAGGAGACAGGCAGCCTCTGGAGGGAAGATCACGCTTCAGTACCACTCCCTTGCGGCACGGCTCACCAGGGTAGGAACAGTAACATCAGGGTACTGAACGCCCGGGAGCGAGGATGCCCGCTGCCTGCTCCTCGCTGCGGTGCAGAGAATTAGTGGCACTGTGCTGTGGTACACGGGTCATCACCCAGCTGTTCATCTGCCTGATGTGAGGATGAAGTGTTCCCCTCCTACTCTTCGGTGGCCTCTCTGTAGTCACTATGCTTCTGCAAAAAACCCTCTCAGTTGCCACTATGCCCCATTTTCTACATAATCCAGTAGAAATGTATTTTATTTAGCTCCTTCAGAGGAAAGTCTGCTTGCACTCTCCCGCCTATACCATGATAAGGAAACTTTTGCTATCTGGGTTCAAAGCAGGAAACCAGGGAAGAGCTGGCAAAGAAGTCCTGGCCTCCCTCCCACCCCAAGCTGAGTACTAATAGGTAGCAGTGCGGGGAAGAAACCCACAAAACAAAGCATAGAAAATATAGTGCAACTTTACCATCCCAGCCCAAATTGGAGCTCTGGTTTTGCCCAGCTGAGACTCTGTTCTGAAAATGCTATCTATGAACCCGCTGACGACGCACACCGTGCTGAAGGCTATCTGGAACAGACCCAGCACGACCATGTTCCTCTGGTTAAAGATGAAGTATCGATAGCGATCCATCCTGCTTCGATTCACACATAAATCCCCACACGCGGAGACTGGAAAGCTGCGCCGTGGCCTTCCAGCGAAGGGGAGAGCAGCTTTTCCTAGGCAGGAGAAAGAAGGGACAGGAGCATCAGCACCCAGCAAGCACCGCTTGGCACGCAGGGACCTGTGGTACGGCAGGACCACACGTTCAGCAGGAGTACAGAGTTCATCTCTTCCTGATCTGCAGCAGTGAAAGCGAGCAAAGGTGAGCGGTCTTTTGAGAAATCCCTCACGCTGCTGCTAGGCAGGTGCCCAGGACACCATTTCTGATGTTTCTGGATAGAGGTGTGCGATCATCACTTCAGACCCCACTGCTAACCTCTTTCCCTCGGGGTTTCTGCTGCCCAGAAAGGCGCAGGGGTTTGCTCGGGTTTTGGTGCTTTGAGGAGACAGCTCTGCACCTCGCTAGGAAGCCACCGGTCCCTTTTGCAGCGAGACGG
Organism: Balaeniceps rex; assembly: GCA_013401315.1. Taxonomy (NCBI): domain Eukaryota; kingdom Metazoa; phylum Chordata; class Aves; order Pelecaniformes; family Balaenicipitidae; genus Balaeniceps; species Balaeniceps rex. The sequence goes on along the minus strand of VYZW01000829.1, from coordinate 412,065 downwards.
GCAAGCCGCTGCCGGCTCCCCGGCTCCCGGGGCAGGATGCCGCCCGCGTAGCGGTGGGGCCGGCTGTCTGGGGGGGCTGGTACCGCCGGCACCCCAGACCCGACTCTCCCCTTCGCTGCTGCCCTTTCCCAAACGCTGAGCACCGCGGGGGCTGCCACAACCGCGCCGGCCGAGCCCGCAGCCCCCGCCCGTCGGAGGNCGGCCCGGCCCGGCCCGGCCGGCACTCACCGACGCTGCTCCGCGGCGGCGGCTCCGGGCGCCCCGCCCGGCCGAGCGGAGCCCGGCAACGGGGCAGGTACGGGAAAAGCTCCGGCTCCGGCTCCGCCTCCGGGGGAAAAAAAGTTCCGAGTGGGTGCGAAAAGAAACCGAAGAGGTTGGGAGAGCCTGGGCCGTGCCGACAGCGGCCAGGAGCCGCGCAGGGTACGCGGCTGCTCCGGCTGCTCCGCCCGCCTCGCCTGCAGCAGGGAGCGGCCGCCCCGGCACCCAGCGGAGCCCTCCGGGCCCCCCGGGGCCCTCTCGGAGCGGGTTTCGGGCCCGCAGAGGTTCCCGCCGCCCCTGCGAAGACACCGCAGCCGTGGACGCGGCCACAGCCCACGGCACGGACTCCCCCCGCGCCCAGCGGCCCCGCTGGCGTTTTGACCGTGGGGCGCACAGGGGGCTGCGGCTGCTGCTGCTGCTCGGCCGCGGGCACCGCCAGCACCGGAGCGGAGAGCTGCCGGGCTCACGGGGACGAAGTGCCACCCGTTTTCTATGGAACTTTTGCCTTTTTTCCCGTTGCAGCCCTACGTGCTGCTTCACGTGACACGCGTGCACGACACTTCAAGTGGGGGAAACCCTCTACATATTGTTAATGACTTGTGTCATCAGTTTGTTCAGATTGATAGGCAAGGGCTCCTCTGGCACAGCGGTGCCCTCTCTCCGTTGGAAAGAAGGCGCAAGAAACCCACCCAAGCACCTCCAGCCAAAGCACTGCACTAAAGCATGCCTACCCTTTAAACGTTTTTAAGAAATCAATTCATAGGTTAGCTATCATTTCCTGAAATAAACCCACAGCACCTCCGTGGTGTGGGCAAAAGATTGTAACACCAGTCTAGGACTGGAACAGAGCCAGGCTGGGTGAAGCCAGCCCACTGCAGCATCCACAGCCCGAGTGTCATCTTCCACACAGCTTGGTTTGGAGATAATGCAAGTACATTCAACATTCAAGGTCAGGCTGGATGGGGCTTTGAGCAACCTGATCTAGTTAAAGATGTCCCTGCTCACTGCAGGGGGGGGGTGACTAGATGACCTCTAAAGGTCCCTTCCAACCCAAAGCATTCTATGATTCTACACAGCAAGCACTCCTCCTTTCAGCTTTAGGGCTGCAAAGGTTCAATGGGCAACGCCAAGGCCAAACAAGCCCCTTCTCCACCCTTGCAGAGAGGAGAGCGCCGCCTTCGCACACCTACACCCAGCATGCGAGTTACCGCAGCACTTGCAGAGATCGCAGAGGCAGGCAGGGCAGGCACCGAAGCGCCAAGGCAGGCAGGGTAGGCACTGACGCACTGCCCCTTTCCTCGCCACTCACCCACCAGGATGCGTCCAGGAAATTAGGAGACAGAGCAGTAGGAGGTTACATGCCTGGCAGGCACCGCTGCTGCTTGCTGCCATGCCTTCCTACTGCCTCGGAGTCAGCAACGGCAAGAGAAAAATACACCAGTGCACGTTGACGTGTTTTAAAATACAACTGTTAAGACACTTTGGCGTACACAGGCAGGATGTTCTTCCATACCACAACACAACTAAAGCCCATGTTATGGGCATTGAGAAGAGAGAAGCAAATAACAAAAGCGGCAGAGGTGCCAGGAAAAAAAACAAGGCAGTGGCATCGGAAGCGTTCTGCTGTTCGTTCACTATTAATATAATGTGGCCTAGAAGTGTGTTCACTGTGTGCCAAATCCTGCTCCCGTGCACCAGCAACAACCATGGCTGCAAAGCAACCACACAGTACACAAGCAAGGGGGAGAGATCAGCGGACGCCCAAAACCATGGCACACAAATAACAAGGAGAGACAACAGTTCTGTTGAATATTTTAATATCTGCATTGCCTTCATAGCGCAATTAAAGCGATCTTTAAAATTCACTTATTACAAATGTTTGTCAAGTCTATTTTTCCCCAGAAACATTTTTCTTACTTCCTTGCACATACACCCAAACACACTATAAAAACCTCATTCATAACATCAAAGGAAGGGCAATCATCAGTCATGTAAACATCTTTCTTAGAGTTATCCATTTTTTTAAAAGTCATGAATAAACCTACAGATGTTCAGTAAGGCTCATAGTTCGAGTACAAATGTCATAAAACACCTATCAAGTACTGTATACAAGTTAAATACTCCGGGGTTAACTGTTAGCACACGTATAAGCTTACCCCAAGGATTATTCTTTAGCACTTAGTTCTTCAGAACAGAGACACCCAGTAATTATGGGCTAAAGAGTATTAAAATAGCAGAAGGCCCAGCAGAAACTGTTAAGTAATACACAATTTTAGTCTGGATCTTAGCTCAAGAGTTAAATTCAGTACAGTTACAGTAGGAAAAGTTTTCTAGGAGGAAATCTGCAGAAAGGAGGGATGGGTCCGTTTGTACAGTATCACGGAGGGACAAGCTGAGAGGTATGTCCTGAAGATGTGACTGGCCTTGCTATTGCAATTATTTATGACAGCTGTGTGTAATGCTGCATAAATACTTTCCCAAATAGCAGAAACGACCATCTGTAATTGTAAAGATCATTTGTTGCATCTCCCCTTTAAAAAAAAAAAAATTACCTACTTATTGGTAATCAATTACACTTGCACCTTACAAAAAGACATCCTTTTAAATTTGGTTTAGATCTTACTGGAACTTTTTTTTTTTAAATATTCATTCTACCACGAAAATATTTCATACAAACATCATTTTACATACAAATATGTTAAAACTTGTGAAGAGGGTCTTCCCACACTCATGATTTTATGGCTTGAACATTTAATTGCTTAGAATTTTTGTATATATATTTCTCCTGGAAAAAAAAAAAAAGTAGTTACAGTAAAACTGGTAGAGAAAGAGGGCAGGAGCTTCAATTGCCTGAAGACAGAAGAGCGCCAAGAGGAGGGTCCATTCAACAGATAGTGACCTTAGTGTTCAAAACCTTTGATCTGGGGCAAGTAAACATGCACTCAATCTTGCACCTTTTTTTTTTTTTTTTTTGAAAAAAAAAAATCCCTTATAAGACTGCTTAGAAATGCTTTGTCCAAAAATATAGTTCTCATGTTTCCAGTACACAAAGCAAAAGGAACAAGTTCTCCCCGGGGTGCAGGTGAGTGTGAAGCTCACTTACACCCACAGGTAAAGCTGCTCCCACGCCTGCGTTCCTCGCCCAAACGCTCTCAGCATACGACAGTGCGGTGTAAGTGAGGAAGAGGCGTCTAATGCAGCACCCCAGCATATAAGGAGACACTTCAGCAACATTGTTTTCAAAGCAATTGGGGTTTTTTTAAGTGCTTGGAGGTGAATTCCTCAGGCACTCACAGCTCCAGCAATTCTGCTGTGCCAGAGGAAAACAAAGCAGCAGATAACCGGCTCTGTACAACTCGTTACCTCAACGCAACGGCAGCATTTTCCAAAAAGACTATCAAATTGAGTGAAAGGGTAGAAATCACAGAGGTCTCCGGGACAGAAGCGACACCGTACAGTTCCTGGCACAACCGAAGTGGTGAGCACTGGTTTCGACTGAAGGACAAGGGCAGCCAACTGGGAAGGAAAGAGAAAAGTGGCAATTTCCACCACTTCTCAGTTTCTCGTACCAGACGGGATACGTTGGCTACTCTGCTCCTCCAGTGCCTGGCAGATGGTGAGAAATCCCCAGTGGTGCTTTTGCTTCCCTGCCAGCCCCAGGAAAGAAACCACAGCCACTGCCAACCGTGCGCAACGCTGAACGCTCCGCATCCGAAAAGGCTGAACTAAGGAGGCAGCTACCTAGTCACTCCCAAAAAACACGACCTCGCGAGGCCGAGCAACCAGCCTCCCAAAGGTCTCAAAACCTGCACGAGTTGTCCAGGAGCTGCACCTGGGAAAAATCACAGGCCATCCTAGCGGGTATTGTTGCAACTGTGGAAAAAGTCAAAAAGCTATCACAGCGCTTGCTCTGATTGCTGAAGAGCCATATCCACATATTTCCTTTGACTTTTTCAACAGTTAAGACTTATATGTATTTATGTAGGTAAGGTTTTTTTAATTACTACCAAAAAAAAAAAAAAAAGGAAAAAAAGCCTTTTCAGATTTGTGAAGGAAAATCAGGTATTTTAGTAGATCCCAAAAAGTCAAATTATAGCACGAGACTCAACTTGAGACACCCCCTTTAGGCCTAAGCCCTTTTCCCTCCCATCCGGAGGAATGACCCAGCAGCAGGTAGCTCTCAGCTGGAACTTCTCATGCTCTCTTGTCGCCAAGATTAACCACTTCTCCAGAAAACTAAGTTTCTGTATTCTTGGTGACAAAACACAGTGCTGCCATAGCAGGAAGATACATTTAAGATTTTTTTTTTTTTTTTTTAAAAAAAGAGACAATCAGCAGTCTCTAATACAGGCTGATATAGGCTCCTTCTCATAAAGGAGCTCAGGTAACAACCCTCCCATCACAGAGGAGCCATGTGCAGCACTGCAGACCAAAGGCAGACGTTGGGAACTGATGCATACCTGAAAAAAAAAGCAGCAATTCCAGGTTCTCTTACGCCATTCTTTAGTCACAACAGGTACTCCAAGAGCCAGCTGCTCACCCAGGCTCAGCTGACAGGCATCAGCTCTTCTTCCAGTTTCTGTGCCAGCAGGACAGGTCTTTGGCCAGACTCTGAGAAGTGGAGCTTCTTTACTTATTGCATATTCGCCAACAGTCAGCTGCACTGAACAGATTCAAATGAATTGCTCTGCAAAATGACTGCTTCCTCTGCTCCCAAATTCAAACGACGTTTTGGTGTGGGTCTTGTGTTACTACTGATAAATAGTTTTGCTAAGCTGGTCTCGCTATCTAGTGAGCCCCAGAAGCTGAGCTGCAATACGTTGACCAAGTTAAGGCATTATTTGGAGTTCTGTAACTAACCTGTGTTTGAACCTGTGTTTGCCAACGCACACCTCTCAAAAACCTCTGAAGGACACACTAAGCCCTGAGCCCTCTCGCTGCCCAGTGGTAAAAACCATCCCAACCATCTCCACTCTAACAGACCACAAAGAAAAAGAAAACAAAGAATTAAAAGGCTTGGTCCTGAATCAAGCCAAAGCAGCTTTATAATCACAACTTTTATAGAAGGTTGGTCACTGAAGAAGAGTTCTATAGGAGGACCAATAGATTTTAACAGAGCAGAGAGGAAAAGGACAGCAGAGCTAACAGAGACAATAGCCACAGCTGTGGCATACTACAAGGCTACAAGCATACACAAGAGCAAGAGGGTCTGCTTGACTGTCACCAGATTAACAGCTTTTGAGAACACATAGAGGATATCTCAGTGCCTTTTTTCCCCTAGAATTTCCCTATTTTAGGATGCAACGTTCAAACCTGATGCGCAAAGAGCACCTATCTTGTATTTATCTCAAAAATCAGGCAACACGAAGACTGACAGATCTATTAAAACATAAGCAACTCCACACGAAGAGGAGATAGCAGAGGAATCGGAGACTGATCAGGAATGAAGCCAAAGAAGCTCTAGAGATCATTTTAAGCACTATTCTCTAGCGGGCACAAAGAGGCCAGCAGTCCGGAGCAGGTTATCAAGACTGTGGAAGGAGTTACCATCTATTCACAGCAGGGTCCAGTCACATATCTTCCCTTTCCTCTTCCCTGCACTTAAACACAAGCCTCAACTTTGCAAACTTCATGGTCCTGGCAGAATAATCCACAAGATGCACACAACAGCTTCCTACCAGGGAGGCACGCTTTTCTGCAAATGGCTGAAACAGCAATGATCTAAAATAATGACCTGTGGGCAGGTAAGGAAACATCAAGACATGCATATTTCTTTTTGAGGTTCATTTGCTGAAGCTGTGCTGCCAATTGGCCTTTGACAACTCTCCCCCACCTGTGAGGCTCAGTTCTGTCTCTGCACACTCAGTTGAGTCCCTGAGCTGTCACCTCCGCCAGCCACCTGCCTTGGACGAGAAGCGAAGCTGTGGCCTGAGTCTCCAGCGCAAGGAGATGGATGGTGTCAAAGCTCACATTCAGATCACTGCTGGAAGAATGTCAAAAAGCCCTGAGCCTACTTGCTCCCCCCAGCACACACACACAGTAGCTTCTGTGCAAGCTTAAATGGTGAAGTGCTGGAAAAGGTTTGTGATCAGTCACAGGGACTAAACAGAGCCCCAAGTTAGTGAGGTTCTTATTAATAATTCCTAACTTTGTACAGGTACCAAAGCAAGGATTCTCAGACTGCACAAAACAGCAACCTCATCCTTCCACTTGCAGGTACCAACCCAACACATTCTCCATGTCTAGCTCCCCAGACAGCCAGACACTTCCAACCATTCAAGCAACCAACCGAAATGTGTTGCAATAGAAAGGTAGGTCTGATTTCCAAATTGTTTATGTTACATATATACAAACTTTTTTTTAAACTACAAACATTTAAAGAAAGTGTTGCAAATGCATTTGAGTTTTTCCTAAGCTGCTAAACCCAAAAGAGAGCATCGGAGTCCCAGAAGGGCTCCAGTATCCAGACCGAGATGATACATTACTTCTCTCTTATACAGCATTAGGCAAGACCAGTACAGTATCTGAAAAAATGCACAACAATTTCCCTACCCCTGAAAAAGCCGAGAACACAGCCCTGCAGATGAATATTCACAAGCCCCCACTGTTGGCTGCAACAAAGCTATGGATTGACTGCTGTTTCTAAATATGAGCAGTGAGTGATGTTTTTACATTCATTGTTTGTCTTTCAAAAACAATCTTTTCACATCTTTTTTTTTTTAATCTTATTTTAGTATCTCATACTATATTAATTTACTGTGTCTTAAACCAGTACTATTAAGAGACGGCTACAAGGCTATATTCTTTGTCAACTGAACACATACAAAAGATACAGCTCTCCTTAACCAAGTACTACAGCCTGCCCTCAAATACATACACCTTCTTTAAGAGAATTCATGTGAGATGCAAGCATCTCATTGCTAGAATTTTTGCCTTGAGAACTGGCCGCTTTAACAGGCGAGATACACAAACCAACTCATGGACACTAATGCAAGTAATGTGCTTGCCTTCCAGAACATGTACTTCTGAAAGTCCTTCAAAAAGTGAATCCGTTTTCTCCTTTCAGAAAATCTTCATGCAAAGAACAGCTTCATTTGCGTGTCATAATCATAAATTAAATAAAATAAGCCAGCCGTAAAGGCTAGATAAATATTAGGTTTGGACATGTTGCTATACTATTTAGAGAGCCACAGAGACCAACACACAGCACTCTCACGTACACACACAAGCCTTTCCACTAGTTAGAAAGGATTTTCTCCTGCAAAAGAGGATTTGTAGAAAGAACAACGTTCAGACGAGAGGAAAGGGGAGTTAAAACCCAGCCTCCTATATGCTAATAAATAAACTGCTCTATTGCAAGATTCAGATCAAAGGTTTAAAAAGGCAAAATTATGCTACTATTAGAGAATATCAAAATATTACTGTTATCATCACAAGTGGCATATATGCAAAATGCAGTTGCACAATAATGCCTAGGCAGATAGAGAGCAACACTAAGTCTGCCGACTAAAAGTGAACGATATACCCATTTTAGTTTCTGTCTAGTCTTTTGGCATCTTCGCATATGGTGCAAAAGCAGAAGCTACCAAAGAATATCACGTCTCGTATAGAATATTAAATAATTTCTCCAGATAAGACTGGTGCAACGCTAGCTAATTTTAAATCTGCTATGAGTAACACAGTCAAACCTAGTTAGTATGCAAGAAACTTATCTCTTAACACAGAATGCAAAGTTATGATGCAACAGCATGAACAATCCCTGGTTGTCCAGTTTTCGGTATAAAGGTAGTGCATAGATCCAAGTTTCTATTTCAGTTTGCTGAACGGAGAAGGAACTCCCATTTCACTTTTGCTGGGCAGCCTGGAAAGCTTTCAGTTCCAGCTGGTACCACTCCGGTGCTTCTGGCCCGTTTTGCCCAACGGGGTTGTGATCATATCCGTAAGCCACTGTTAATTCTTCATCCTTCTCCACAGCCCTGATGGTACGGATACACTTGATAGGCCCAAAACGAGGGTGAACAAACCTAGACAAAGAATAAACACCTTTGCTAGGCTTAGCTGTCAATTCACAGACTCTGTTAGCCCCTTTTATAGTTTCAGAAGCCACTCACAGTTCAGAGTAATATCACATAATCTGATATCAGATGAGTAGATTGCTTTGAGTCAATCTTATGAAGACTTAAGTAATAAGGGCAAAACCATCGATACATTAAACCAGCTTTGTGTAGCTCTATTACTTGGAATTTTTCAACAGTCCTGCAACATCGCTTGTTTGTAATAAACAAATAAAATAGTTAATCACTGCCACATGCCTTGGGCTTGCAGAGGTAAACATCGGCACAACAGGAAAACAGTATAGATTATGAGAGGCTGGAGAGCATGGAAAATTGCTCACCTTAATTTCCTCAGTACAGGTGACCTACCAAACAATCATAACGTGCTTCTGTACATCTTCTCCCAGGGTCCCACGGTAAAGGAAACTGGCTTATTTAATGAAGGAAAACTATTTTCTACATATGTATCTCCACAGGTCTGTTCATTTATACATTGGTATGAAAATATTTATACGCTTTGAGCATGTCTGTGTACACATCAAAAGTTTCCTAGTGCTCTGCACCAACTGGCAGAGCAGCAAGATGCTTACTTTTTGAGTTTCAGAAATGACAACACATTTGATGGTCAAATGCTGGTCAAGCATCTGTAGTTCAGCAAATATGGTGCATTCCTAGCCAAGCTAGGATTTAGAGAGATGTGCTTATGCATTTTAGAATCAAGAGGCAGCTCCTGAAGTTCATGACAAATAACACCGTTGCAAACTTCAAGATACTCCATGGTGTAAGCCCCAGGAGACATCAAGCACCTGCAATGCCAGCCAGTTTCCAACTCAGCCCAGGTGAGCACGAACTCCTTCAGTGCCCAGACCTGTTCCTCCCAGCCCCACCACCTGCTCCTCATTCAGCTGCCCAGAAACACCCCGTGAGCCCAGACTGCTGGGCTGCAGCTTCCACTCCGAAACACGGGACTCTACTTACGGGTCATAGATGCAGTTAGGAGTGAAAGAATGGTTGGCCTTATGCCCCAGCGAGGCACAGTACTTGGCGGCGTGGTTGTAGGGCTCTGGCACGTCTATGACTGTTTCGTCATCCAGGGATATTGTATTTCCATTGAGGGCCCAGTCTCTGCTGTCTACCTAGTTTGCAAGGCAAAAATCCAGTGTGTGTGTGGAGGGGTCAACTCTGGCAGCAGTTTGAAAGCAAACATTCAAATATATGCAACTAAAGCTTTCCCTGTAAGTCATTTAAAAAACCCCCAACCAGCACTTTTTTTATATATACATAGGTGAACATGCACTTTCTTTCAATTAAACTCCATCACATTAAATCTTAAGGGTGATTAGGAGGTGGGTGTAAAATCCTACTACAAGAAGATTTCAGAAGGAGCAATGAAAATTCAGACTGACTTTTTTTCTCTCCTTTACCTCCTGGTGTGTAATTCGCACTCCATTGTAAAAGGACATAACTGTACTGGCTTCTGCTGCTATTTTTGAAAATAATCCTTCTCCAGCACTGGAAATGAGAGAAACATCAACATACACCCTACAAGGGGAAAATTACATGGAATTAGTGATTGGCGACAGTTTTCATTTTCAAGAAGTATTATCACAACACTACTAGCATAAAGACTAATACTTCAATATAACAATAAAACGAACAATAATTAAAAACCTCCAAATGCAACTCCTTCTTCTTCCTCCCCTCCATACGTTCTCTCTATTTTGGCAAAATGGAGATTTGGTGGGAAGTGGGGGCTGACTTTATCTATTAGTTTGAAAATTTTTTTTTTTTTTTAAAGTGCCAATCTACCATTACTCCTGAATGACGGCTTCAACTCAGGAACACGCTCAATAACATACCAGAATCCCAGAGGTCCCCACTAAGCTGAGGTTGCTGGTGTATACATGCACACATTATTACTCCACTGAGCAAGAGTTTTCACGATGAAGCCCTAGATCTTCAAGCACTTGATAAAAAATAATGCCAGCATTTTATTAATCACTTATTTAGATATTTCAGAGTATCAGAAAAGGACTACAATTGAGATATCTACAGAGCAAGGCCTCTTAAAAGTCTAGGTAAAAAGTGTAATTGAGGAATAGCCACCAAAGAGATATCACTGACTGACTACGATAAGACAACTGCTGAGGAACGTGTTTTGACATTACAGGGTTGTCACAAACAGTATCTCACTTTCCTCCAGCTTGATGATTTACTCTTGCCACTTTGCTACATCTGTAGGGAGAGGAGAAAACTTTGTACAACACATGCCATCCAGCGAGACACACTGAATGCAGCACTGCAACCTGAAGCTAGTTACACATCTAGAAAATAGGGAGCAGCGTACTTTTTTGCTCAGAATATTGTAGATGTGGGCTATTAGTGGAGTCCAGGACTCGACTGAACATGTCTTTGAAAGGATAAGAAATTATCCCAGCTTAGTCTTTTAAAAAGTATTGCTGTATTCTGTCCACTAGAGTGCAATTTTATTGTGTGAATCGGAAAGAAATTCAATCAAGTCAAACGCTGACTGATGTGCAGTAATGGGTTCTATTCCACAAACCCTTACACACCCTTTTTTTTTTTTAATTTTAAATGAGAAAAGGTTTGCAAAATCAGGCCCTAAATAATGTAACAGCAAAGAAATATGGACAATATCGAAAGAGGGGAGAAGGAAAAAAGCCTACCTCTCTGACTCGTAAGGATCAGGAAGAAGTGCATTTGTAGAAATGCAGGATGAAGTAGATTTGTCAAAACTGTATACTGGGCCTAAAAAAACCAAAAGTCAACAAAGGAAATAAACTAATTGGCAGTACGGAAAGCATGCAACCCTTAATTTAATCAAGACATTCAAAAATTAAATTTTAATGACTGCAAGAAATAAATGTTATACTTCCAAAAAAAGACATTAAACAGAACTGCACCTGTAAAAGGTCTGCAGTAAGATACTGTTTCTTGATTATTTTTTCCCCTCAACATACTAGAGTAGCAGTATTATCACAAAAAGGTGATATATATGTTCTTCAAACTACCAACTTTTAAAGGAGGACTGGACAGTCTTTCAAAACTGACCCTCCTCCCAGAGTCTCTAATTAAAATTAAAAAGTACAGCAAAATTTAAAAGCATATATTCGATAACACATTAATTACAAAAAACCTTGGACTATTTCAAATATGAAATGTTTTCCAGTCCAAATGCTGAAGAGACTTCACCCAGAAGATGATGTTCAGTAATCACAAAGTACACTTGCTACAGTCATTTATTTCCTGCCATTAATAAGCAACTCAGCGGTACAGCTCTAATTATATCCTTACTTCCCTCTACAATCATCTGCGAGAGCACTATCTGGGAGATAGGTTAAGATGCAGGTGGAAATAAGATGGGGGAAAAAACCCAAAACATAATATTATGAAGTCTGATAAAAGGCCATTGTCCCTGGTGTCCAAGATCCATTCTGGCTGAAGGCAGCTTCCTCCAGAGTGTAATTCAATCCTATTTAAAATCACAACTGTACCCTCTCAGAAGCTATCTTTTAAGTTAAATTTTGATTTGCTATCACAACTGAGAGATTTAAAAAATAAAAAGCTACACGCATTTGCTTCTCAATGCCTCTTCACTGAGTTTTATGTTCTTATTTCATATCGAGTGAGACAATCTTTGCTGGCAAAACAGTAAATGTGTTAGCGTAGTCCTGTTTATTACTCACGGCCCTGTCCGCAGCTTAACCCACTCGCCTCCAAAACATCACATACACCTCAGAGCAACAAAACTACTCCAAAACTACAGGCCCATGCCACTGCTGCCCTGGAGAAGGAACGCTGGCTACATGGGTCGAAGGTACCACCCTGACCCTCACCATTTCATAGCCACTTTCTATCAGCAGGACCAGACAGACTGAAGGTGCTGGTGAATCAGACTGTTACACAACAACTGAATCTAGTTCACTAATTCCAATCCTTGTGTCCTCTCAGCCCCGTAACGCAGGTGCCAGAATATTCAGTGCTCACATTCACTCGCACAAACCCAACTGACAGAGCTACAACCAACCCACAGCCTCCCTCTCCGCTTTTAGTTATTTTACTAACAAAACAAAGCCTGTAACTGTGCCAGCATTAACGCTGTTAGGCAGGTTTTCGTGCTGGCACAGACAGCAATGGTGTGTGCGACAAGCAGGACTGCGCCCACGAGCATGCGAGAGAAGGGTTATGAAATGGGTAAGACCACCACTTGGGTCACTTCCCATTTGTTCCCAGAGCAAAGGGATCACTGCACTGTCCAACTTTATAATTTAGAAAAAGGGCTTCTCGCTACTAGACTTATTACCTCATTGCAGCCAGCCTTTACAGTGTAGAGACGTTAGAACGTCTCTAGAACGTTAGAACGGGGAACGTTACAGAAACCAAGCTGTTTGCAGTGAAGGGCTGGTAGCGAGAATACAAGTTTCTGTGTTAGCTGAACTTACTGCCTGGTACTACTTCAAACTGAGGTTTCCCATCCTCTACAGATGTCAGAGTTGCCAGTTTTGCTTCTATCATTTCTCCATCTATGAACCTTCCAGAATATGCAGTCTTTCCATCAGGGTACACATAGGCTATTTTCTCTCCAGTCATCTCCCCTTCTTCATTCACTTCTCCCACAAGGCTGCCTCCATCCTGAAAGCATGGGCAAGAAAGAAAAGGCAGAGCATTTAGTTATACTTTATTACCTTCAGCAAATGAAAAAGATTTTTCCCAACTTTTAAAAGAAGCAACTTAAGCTACAGTAAGTTCAGGTGTGAGATCATGAAAGTGAGTGAGAAACAGACACGTGAAGAAGCTGGGTGAAGTCATTCCAGTCAGGATAAAACTGATAAAAGAAATGCACGGGGTTTTCTACGTTGTTTGAAATAGGCAAAACCCAAGGTCTTTCCTTCCATGTGACACAAGTACTGAGTTTTCAATTGGCAAAATTTTTATGTGAACAGTCTGCAAGCCAAGGCCCAAAGCCACACACAAACTTTTCTTAGAATGATACTGTGCTGGAGGAAAAAAAAAATTAAAATGCTGCCTTGCTCACTGCTAATTCATGGCACATCAAAAGACTTGAGCCTATTTTTTAAAAAAGATTTGCTGGACGACTGGAGAGTTTCTCTGCCCCAGCATCCCCCTACAACGTCAGGTGGCACTCGATGAGAACAACTCTTTGCTGACAGCCATCAACAGCAACAATTTTCCTCTCTAAGCATGACACATTTTAGCCCTCGGCTTTGACGTCTGTGATTTGCCTGCAACTCCGGTTAGGTCTATTTACGGAATTGCAGAACGAGATGCATAGATTAGCACAGGTCTAATGACTTCAGGTGTTTATTTCAAAAAGGACAAGGAAACATCTTCAAATAATGCCCTGGAGCAAAACCAGCAGGTGTGATGTGGAAACAGACTGATTTAGATCAAGATCACCGCACACAGACTCGATTTCAGAGTGGCACCATTTTGTTCAACTCCAAGGATGAAAGAGCTTCAAACATACCATAGTAAGGAGCAGTGAACCTTAAGTTTGGGTTTTTTTGAAATACCTTGCATCCTTTAGTCTGGCAAGATGATAATGATAAACAACCTCTAAATATCCACATTTCCAGAAGGTACAGCAACACTTTGTCAGCCAGAAGATGAAATAGGAGACATATGACCTGAAGGGCCAGCTGTGTGTATTTTATACACTAGTACTGAAAAACTGCTACTTGTTTGGCAGCGTACACCAAGCATTTGTTCATTCTAACACACATGCTTAATAGCAATAGTGAAAACCAGTAAATAAAATGAACAGCCAACGGTGAGCATTTGAAATGAATCTGCAACTAAAGTATGTGCAATACGTAGCACAGAAACAGATTGGGTTTTGACCAGCAGCCGAATTACATGCAGATGTTTCCTCCTCCTCAGTGCAAGGTAAAGATTGAAAGGTTCAAGTCTAGTGTGTTGTGTAAGGCTGAATAGGAATTAAAATCAAAAAAAAGTTACATTTGATTTGTTGGGGGAATCCAGACTTCACAACGCACCCTGCAGAAGTGGACAGAGTCTCCCCTCCTAGATAAATAACAGCAGCAAGTTGCAGTAGCTTGCGTGGTTCCCATGCTCCTCACCTGCAGTCAGCACTACAAAGTGGCAAAATCACCGGCCCAGCCTTCCCAAGGAGATACACATAAACGCACTTCCAAGGGGCTGGGTTTCCTGGAAGATGAAAATAGCGGAGGCATCTCGCAGCCTTGCTGAATCCTGTCTACTGGGCAAACACTCAACACTGAAAAGGTTTAACTGTATGTTGGATTATACACAGTCAGAATGCACAGAACTTGCACCCAGATTTCTGTGTGTTGATTTTTGGGATATTTGTTTCAGCTGGGGAGAAAAGACAGATACATAATGGTGCTATTCTCCAATAAAGAGGGCAGGTGGTCAGGCTTACCGGGTAATAAATCCAACAAACTCCATGTCGAATGTTGTCTTTATACTGCCCTTTGAATATCAGCCGCCCGTCACTGTCATACTCCTGGGCTGGTCCATTTAGCTCTCCATCCACATATGTGCCATGAAGGACCACTCCATCCTCGTAAGTGTAGATTCCCTGGCCTTGCAGGGCGTCATCAACATAATACCCTTCCAGGGTGCTGGTAAAGACAGAAAGAAAACAGCAGTGGAAGACTATTCACCTCTCTAAGAGGCAAACCCAAAGCCTTGACATGAGGCACAGCACAACCCTGCTCCTCTGCTTGTCATTCTACATATTACTGGTATAGAGAGGCTGAGGGGAAACCTTCAAGAAAGTCAGGTTGTAGGAGGAGGTAACTGTTGACGCCTGGTTTGCTATTGCTGAGTACCCTACAACCCTCCCCGAAACGCACACCACCACTGCAACAATCACAGCTTTTCTTCGTTTTTCCAGTGGCCTCTCTCCAAGAGCCCAGGCTGTCGTGGGGCAGAGCTATGTGCTGGCGGACTGAAAGGTACACTGAAAGGCTCGGCAGTGGCTGCCAGGGCTCTCTCACTGGGACACCGCTTCCAGCATCTCTCCTCCGTCCCCCGCCAGGCATCACTATCCCCCATGTCTGAAACTCTTTGCTAGTTTCAGCCAAATTTGAGGGAGACAAGGGGAAGGGGAGTAGGAAGGTAAACCTGACTTCTCTGGAAAGCCAAGATGAAAAACAAACTTTTTTCCACGGACTTCCAAAGGCAGAGAACAACTTACACTGTCCTTTCACCAAGATGCGCTGCATGGGCACAGCATTATTCATCTAAATTACGTTGCTGAGCTTTTTTTACAGGCTGGGGTAGCAAATTACAGCAGCGAATGGATGCTTGTGGTCAAAGAAGAAATTACTGCTCAAGCAGGCTACTCTCATGTTAGGGTTTTCTACCTCCTACGTTTGGATCTTTGCTGACATCTCTTTGGCGAGATGAAATTGAACTGCCGTACAGGTGGACTGCAAAAGGGCACAGACTGCAACCTGCTACCAGTTCAGTGTTAGCTCCCTAGCGATACACTTAGCAGCAATCTGTACCAGATTTGCTAAAAGCGCTGTCATTTTTCATGTATTTCTACTAAAATGGAACGCAGCCTGTCAAACAGAACTGGACTTGGATTTGAACAAACAAACATTTCACTTCAGTTGTGTCTTGCAAACCCTTTAGAAGGGGAGCAATAGTATCTTGCAATCTCCTTTGCTTTCTTTCTTAAAAAAAGGCTGCTGAGAGAAACTACAAAGCATGAAAGCATAACTGTAAAAGAGGATTTACTCAGTTATTCCTTTCTCAGGTTAGAACTAGCATAAGGAAACACAAACTGTTTAGCTTTTACCGCAGCATATTTAGCTAACAGCCAGGTGCAGTACACATACTTTCACTGCGTAATTCTTTTTCTGATGCAGATGTCTAAGGTGTAAGCCCAAACAGCGTCTGGGAGCACATGACTCTACATGTTTTACAAAACTTTACCAAACAGATTTTCAAGAGTTGTGGAAGGAAAGTTTTCTCAAAATTAACTGTCTGGTTTCTAATGCTTCACTTTCTGTTTTTACATAACTTTGGCAAGCTGGCTGAGGTTTCCATGGGCAAATAGACTACATTAAAAGCCTCAATGCAAACCAGATGCAGAGCAGGAAGGGGCAGGAAAGCTGTTTTACTTTGCAGTCAGATGAATTTCTTGATCCAGGTTGCTACAGAGCTGCACAGACAGCTATGGCACCACAGGGAAGGAGCAGGGCAGATGAGGGAACCACCAGAAATCTGTGCACTTACTCGACTATAAATGACACCACTTTCTCCTCTAGTTTATCAGGTCACCAGATTTGAGTTTCATTGTAGCTGGCAACACACACAGAGTCCACATGTAGGATTACTCTTTAAAAGCAGCAGCCACTTACGTAATGAAACAGACCAAAAAACCTTCTTGTTACCTTTAATGATATTAGTTGAAGTTAAGTTGCTAAATTACAACAGTGCTTCAGCACTGGAAAAAGTATCTTTTCTTTTACTGTAACTCAAAATCTCTAGATTTTCTTTCATGGTATTAGGCTCCAAGCAGTGTCCAAAAGATCCATCTCTTTCTACTCTCATATCATCTAAGGACATCAAAAGAAAGATACCTAAAGAAAGAATTCCATGTCTTCCAACCTTGCCTAAAAAGTCATGGTCTCTCAAACTTTTATACTTTTCATGGTTTGTGAGTTATTTCTACCCTGCTCCCCCCTTCTCTCTCTCTCTCTTTTTAAGCTCTCAAAGTATGGTGTCTGCAGCCAGACACAATACTTGCAACTAAGACCTGACCAGCACAAGGAGGAATAAATAGCTTCTGTGTCTTGCATAAACAAAATCTTGTTAACACAAACCCTGAGCTAGCCTATATTTCTCCGGTTTGCTTCTCAGATTATCATATTTGTGATAATGTAAAGTTTTACTAAAGTCAAGATTTAATCAGATGTACTGTCTTCCCATTATCCACCAGGCCTAGAGGGGATCTAGGATATCCACTACCTAAAAAATAAACCAGTGATAAGAGTTGGGGGGGGCAGAATACTTACTGCAATATCCTTCCAGGTATTAAGTTACATCAATAGACCCTGATCCACTCATCCCTCACTCCCTCATCTCCCACCTTTCCCCTCTATATGGGAACATTGAAAACTTTTTCTTAAAAATAATACCTTTCTCCACTGTGTTCTGGGAGTTGTCTGTTTACAAGAGTTTCTAGTTCAGGGAGAACAGCAGCTGCAGCTCCGTGCCAAACACGGCTCTCATGCTCGCAGCTATTGCGCGAAGTGTTTTGTAAAGTGCACTCCAGCAAGTGTTAGCACCAATGAAAGCTCAAGCACACGATCCAAAACAGGGAGTATGCCAGAGGTGAAACTGCTCTCTCTGAAAGAATATGTTGGGGTTTGTTGCATTTTTAAAGGGAGAGGAAAAAACAACTGATATTTCATTCCAGGTTTCCTCTCCCTTAAATAATCAACAGGAAAGGGGCAGCTATTCCAGTAAAGGGAAAAGTTTTCACTGAGGCAAACAAGGCAGCCAGGCAGCCGATCCTATTTCCCAACACTCAAAAAATGGGAACGCTTACACTGCTGCCAGTCCAGTGTCTGACAGGACTCAAGCACTCCCAAACAACAGACCTACAGCAGCAGTTCAGCTGTCAGCCTTTACCAGCAGCCTGTGAGGGCAACAGATCCAGGAATGCTGAAACCAGCTAACTTACTGCACTGAAGCACACGGTACTGCAAGGGGAGAGGTGTTTGAGAAGTTTGGGGGATTCATTTCTCTTCTTCATGAACGCTCAGCCTTGCCCATGGCACAGTTAATGGGAACAGCATGTCCTGTTTTATGCCAGGTCATTCTTCCTGCAACACGTCATGACACCTGAACCATCCGCTTCGGAAAGCAACTTATCTTGCTAGCTGGGCTAGCTAGATAAATTATTGCAACATCTTTAGTAACTAGCCACTGCTCGGTTAAGAAAATCAGCTTAGGGCAGTTTATAAGAATATCCCTTTTTCCAAAACCACATTACAGACTATTTTTGTATATTAGCATTCTGCTAGTTCCTGAAGTCATACAGTAGCCAACTGTTCCATTTTTTTAAGGGTTATGAAAAT
Source organism: Balaeniceps rex (assembly GCA_013401315.1). Taxonomy (NCBI): domain Eukaryota; kingdom Metazoa; phylum Chordata; class Aves; order Pelecaniformes; family Balaenicipitidae; genus Balaeniceps; species Balaeniceps rex. The sequence continues at coordinate 393,629 of VYZW01000829.1, read as the reverse complement.
AATAAAGAAAAAGAAGAGTTGGCAACACTGAAGCGGTACAGAAAAGGCTCAGCAGCAGCCTGAGTTTTCCCACAGAGCACTGCCTGTACCCTGGATTACTTGGAGGAGCAGCCCTACAAACAAAATAGTAGGTCAGTTTCTCTGACTGTACAATCAGCAACTGCTCTGCTGAGATCATCAACAAGCACAGAAGCATTATGTACATGTGTCCATAGAGACGCTGTCTGCCAACTTAAAAAAAAGGCTATTTTAGAGAGGTCAGCTGCTGGGCAGTACTGATTTTCAGTTACTCATACAAGACTTAATAAGCCCATTACCAACAACAGTGGGGATTTTTCTTCATCCCAAGTTTGGAGGCCTGATCAGATTCTGCATAACTGAATAAATATATTATCTTTCTCATGAAAAAAACCCCACAATCCCCAGTATGAAGCAATTGCAAAGGCAAATACAGACAAGGAGCTGACTCACTGAGACAGCACAATACCTCCGCTCCTGCTCAGAAGTTCGCTGAGCAGGAGGAGAGTAGACCCGGCACGACTGTCAGTCTAACGGCTGCTATTCATAGTGCCACCGACAGCTGCAAAACCATGAAGAATCGTGTCATTTTATACATCTGCTGCTCCTTTGGAGGAAGTTCTGAGCAACTGCAAAGAGAAATGCTGCAGTTGGGGGAAGACGTACAAGGTGTTCATAATGAAGACCTGAGAATAAAACACATGCATAGGCACAGACTACCCCAATTTAACTGTCACAATTCCCAGTGAAGAGGGGAGAAATTATAAGGGCTTTTCTGAAAATAAATCAGGCAACAAGCAACTTGCAGAAGATTAGGTAGAGTTGGGAACAAGCCATATTTAACTCAGTCCTTTAACCACTAAACAATTTCCAAGACCAAGCCCCTCCTCTGTCAAGGTCCTACGTCTGTGCGTGAGGTCTGGCACATGGAGCTCCCAGTCCAGCTGCAGCCTCTGTACAGGGCTATAAGACAAAGAAAGAATTCCACCTGCAGTCATGGACTTGAACTTTGTAGTTCAAGTTGTTGTCAGCATGGTTTCCAATAGCTCTGACCACCTCCAAGTTCTTATGGTCTCTAATTAGTTCATAACTTTACAGTGCTAAAAGAGCTCACACCACGGCATTCTCCCACCAGGAAACACCTCCAGGCACCATGGCACGTACAAAGCCCCCAAGCCCACAAGAGTATGGCTACAGCAGCAGTAGAGAAAACTCTCCAGCTATAGTTTTTAATGAGCAAGCTTATCCAGAAACTCAGCAGCATACAATCAATGCAGATTAGTTTTGTATCACTGCAAGCAGGAGGCAGAATATAGAAGAAAAATCGAAGAGTCAGTGGCTACCTTCCATCAAAAAAGAAGAACTTGCCACGGCCATTCTTTTCTCCATGCACAAAGTTTCCCTCAAATCTGTCTGTCGATGAATAGGTGACCGTACAGAATCCATGTGGCAACCCATCATCATCTAGATGCCCTGAAATAAAATCCAGACAAAGAACGAAAGAACACATTAAACATGATATAAAATTGCAAACCGGTTCTGATTACATAGGCGCTTGAAATGCTGTAGCTCCCTAGTACAAAACAGTAATCTCTATCAAAACATTTCTGTTAGGAACAGTGATCAGAGATTCAGCACAACTGAAGTCTGTACTTGTGTAACACACTTTGCTTAAAATAAAGAACAAAAAGGGTCAGGATAAAAGAAAAGGGATGAGAGGCAGGAGAGAGAAGAGAAGAATAAGCAAAAAGACATGTTTCTAAAAGAAAAGTTCATAGTATTATAACTTGTGTTAATATATCTTCAAAAATATAATAATTCTTTATCTGAAATACGTATTTCCTGGTGAGAACAGAATAGATTTAGGCTTCAATCCACTGAGTAAGAAAAGGTTTGCTTTTTTCTTTTGATAAATACATGTCTTACAACAATGTGGGTGTGCCACCTCGTAGCTATATCCACAGGAATTTAAAGAAATAAAAGCATGTAATATCTGTAATACTATGCCCTTGCAATATGTCAGTCAACTTGCTATTTCATATTTTAAATGCTGCTCTCCAGTGCCTTTCTGATGTGTTCACCTTACATCCCCCCATCCCGTTCCCCTTCCCAGCCACATCAGTTTTCCCCATTACAGCTGTTGCACATGGGGAATGCGGAGGGGCGGCACACTTGGACCCTCACCTGTATTTTACAGAATACAACTGGCCAACTCTGATTAAGTTAAAGCATAATAAGGCTCCTATCGCATCTCTAACTGCCTCTTCAAAGCCAAAAGAAAATGGAAGAAGAGTGTTTTAAACAATTGTTATTGTCCGGTTTACCTGTGTGAACTTGGGAGTCCTTAGCACTGTGTTAGCAGAACATTGCTCCGACTGCAGAATGAAGATGCTCAAGCTCAGCAGGGCTGCTTTCAGCACAGCGATACACCAGGCGCGGGTGTAACAAGCTCCCATCGCGACATTTTAGCAGGTATAAATTTTGCATGAAAACTGACAACTAAATAAAAGCTAGCATATATTTATGTTCTTCCACGTTTCTAAATAAAATCTGACCTCTGATCCCCTGAGCCTCTTGGTGAGGCATACAAAGCCTATTAGGGATTTGAGACAGCACACACATCTACTTCTACAGGCTTTGGGTCAAGCTCTTCCCTGACCAAATTTGCCCAAAACTGAAGAGGTTCAACACACATATCGGAAGGCAGAAACAAACTCCAGTGTGAGGGGGAGCGATTACAGCCCAGGCTGATGCAGGCAACAAGAGGCACTTCAGTATTACCAAACCTCGAGTGCTGTGCCCAGAGAGAAAACAAGCTGTGCAGACAGCAGGGGGAAAAGCCAGCCACCCGTGCGGCTTCAGAAGTCCATCTATTCATGCCCCAATTGCAAGAGGTCCACAGGGTTCTGTGGGGACAAGGGGACCCAGAGGGCACATGCATGCCCACACGTTCTTCTCACATCAACATAAGCTACTGCTTCCTTGGGATGCTTCACAGCCCCTCAGGGACATCACAGACAGGGCATGGTAAGGATGTGGGGCAGCATCTGGTTAAGAAGTCCTCTCTATGGGGCACATGACCTGCCCTCGCCTTTTAATACCAGAATGACCGACAGAAGAATGCCAGACAGCACAGGATACTTTGTCAGGATATATTTCCAAACTCTTGTCTATCTCAAAGTAAAATTTCATTTAAAAAAAAAAGAAAAAAAAGAAGAGAGACAAAGATAGAGGAATGGGAAAGGAAAAAAAAAAAAAGAGCTAAGTGAATGTTCCTCAAAGTAACCCAGTAAGGCTGCGCAGGTTTATTACACATCTCCTGCGCTGGTTACATTGAGTATGGAAATGCACCTAGAAAGAAGGTGTACGGGAGAAAATAATGCTGAGATACCTGAACTCATCCGAGAGCCAAGATTCCCTCCTTCACCCTTCCCGTGCGTGCTCCCCAAAGTTCCTCTCGCACCTGCTCTGGCACTTGCCTAGCACCCTCTGCAAATAGTGACTTGCAAGTCACTAAGCTGGCAGAAAATTCTTCCCTTGGTTGTGTTTTTGCTGGTTCGGGAGGCTGACCCTGCACGGGCACGGCAGAGCCAGCTGGCTGGGAGCCGACGGGGGTAGCAACCCACCTCGCTTCCACTTCAGCGACCTCACACAACACCACTGCGCTCTTACGTTCCCAGTCCAAGCTAGACTGAAAACAGTTAAAAGTTTACAAAGTTAATAAAACCAATCAGACACAGCTTACTGTCCAAGCTGAGAGAAGCAACACAGTAAGAAGAGAGAGCAAAAGCAGGTGGGGGGGAGCTACATCCCTAAAGGCTTTTACTTTTAATAACTTTGAAGAGGAACCCTTTAAAAGAGAAGGGGCAGCATGCTGCTCCTCCCAAACAGAAAAAAGGCTTTTTTTTTCCTCACATCAGTCGGGACACCCCTTTTTGCAGAAGTTATGTCAATTTAACTAAAAGGTCAGTGAAATTTCTGATGTGAACACCTCTTTTAGAACAAAACCAACTATGTTAACATTTATGGTTTTAATCAAAGGCTTCAGTTTTACCAATATGGGAAGGGTATACTGCTGTAAATTAGCAAACCCTAAACAACACAGTACCAGTTTTCCCCTCACTATAGGAGCAAAACTTTTACAAAACTCTTGGATTAAAAAAAAATACTGACAGTATTGGTACCTCATACTATTTAAAAAAAAACCAAAACCACAAACTTGCAACTTTTTTCTCTGTGACTATTCAGTTTTGTCAAGATTTTGCTGGAATGCAAAGCCCAACACAAAAGCTGCCGTGCTTACACACAGCATGCATGTCAGGACTTTTGCATGGTAGGATACAGACTATCCCAGAGATTTAAATGGTCAGCTTTGATCCGATGGCCTCTATACAGAGTCTTAATCTCAGCCATAGTACAAAGAATCCAATTCTTCTAATATGCTAGAGATTTTCCCCTATTGGCAACAGAAAAAAATATCCCCACCCCAACAAAACAAGAGACATTCAGTCTCTCTTAGTCAATGGGGGGGGGGGGAAGCAATTTCAAGTTTAATTACATAGATGCAACTTCTCCTGTATGGCTGAGGCCTTAGGCTCTAACGCTGTTTCAGATGGAGTCAATGGAAAAAATCCTCATTATTTCAGTGGGAACAAAGCAGAGTGTTCCACTTCCCTTTCTCGCCTCTCTCCTCCATTTGTGAAAACAAACCCAAAATGTCTAAACATGTTTTTAAATTACTGTAAAACCTCATTTAAGGGTCTCTCAAGATCTCCTCTTAAGCTCAGACCATGAACTTTTCAAGAAAAGGAATTACACTAACAGGGGCTAGTTGCAGCATGATGGGGCCACTTACCAAAAACACTGATGTATACAAACCAAAAGATAAAAGCCCTTTACTGTCAGTATTACAATTACTTAACAGAAGACATACAGTGTGCACCATCAATACAAGATTCTGGCCACAAAGATCCCAGATGGATGTTTTAGGAATAACAACAATAAAACTACACACCCCCCAAAAAACAACAAAAAACCCATATGCTGATTTCTATCATATTTCAAACTTTCTTTGGCTAAGTGCAAAAACACCCAGCCATCCTATTCACCCCCAAACAGCACCCTGCTTCTGTGCCACTCAGAAAAACACACACTTTCATATACACTGCTGAATAACATATGCTTTAAAAACTCGTTTCCTTAGCCCACAGAAACGCTGAGCAAATCCACGATACAGCAGAATGCTTTACTTGCAATACAAGGATTAAAACTATGACTCTCTGCCCAAGACACAACTGTAATCCACAGATTTGAGGAGCGGGGAGGAAAGGGAGGAGAAAAGACACATTTATTAGGGCACAGGGCACACCCCACCCATAGCACCCTGCGTTTGAAGAATCTCACTCCCCTCACAACCACGTTTTACACAACAAAGCTTCTCTTTGGCTCCGTTACCACATACCTAGACAATAAATCCAGATCCTAGCAGCAGCTGCTTAGCTCGCATCTGTTGTTAAACTAAGCTGCCGCGCTCAACGTCTTCTTCGGAGAAACGTGCTGTGAGGCCTATAATCCTCCTGCCACAAGATACAAACAGCCCACCGCTGAATGATGAGAATTACTGGCATCTCGTCGCAGGCAGCTCCTTACTTCGCGTGCTTAATCCCAACAGCTGAAAAATCCAGGATCGCTCTTCCTGGCAGGACTATGCCCTGAGAGGAACCTTTGGGGAGCAGGCACTGTCACGAAGAGCTGGCCCGCTTTGTTTAAGAGCCGCACGAGGCAAACCTGTGCCGCGCTCCTAGACGCCGCACCGGACGACAGCCTGTTGTTGAGCGCCATCGCTGAGTGCCAAGGTTTCCATTAGTAATGCCTTCCAGAGGTGTGTGCCTCCGTTTTAAAACTCTTTTAAGGGTTAGTTCTCCACTCGTAAAAGGCTAGCGCAAAAAGGGGTGTATGTCGCCTACGAGATGGGCCTTCCTGCTCCAATAGGGGCGACTCGACTCCAGCTCCGCCGTCCACCTATATGACCACCGTTACTTCTTCCAGTTGCCGTTTTCTTTCCCCTTTTCCATTCGCACTAACGTAACCGTAGGCTCCGAGAGCGACTGGCCCTCGCTCCCAGAGCACTTACCAAGGACAGGTACTACACCCACCGCCTCCGAAGGAGCTGGCTGAGCTCCAGGAGGAGGGATCCCCCTCCCGCAAGGCTGGCCACCACGCTGGAGCACACGGCTCCCTAGGGTGCAGCCTGCTCGGCGGCTCAGAGGAAAAGGGGCCGCAAAGGCTGCACGGGGGACACAGCAGCAACGGCGAAACGCGATCATTTGTGTGTGTCCCCCCCCCGCCACATTAAGAGCAGAGTAAACGTCAGCGCCAGGTTCAGGGGCTGGAGCCTCACGCCCTGGTGCTGCAGCGGCCGGAGCGCTCAGCTGCGGGCGGCAGCCGAGGGACGCCAACAGCACGGGGCTGCTGCCAGCCACCGGCCGCCCTAAGCCAGACCCGCCCGTGCAGCGCTGCCGCAGCCGAAGCAGCCGCCCCGTACCGGAGCCAGGCCCGGCCCCACGACACGGCGCTGCCCCCGGCCCCGGCAGCCCCCCCC